>JAOVVO010000079.1:0-188331 GCA_028564675.1 Onchocerca lupi | reverse complement strand
TCTTCCGATCTTATATATATGTACTGCACTTTAGGAATTCAAGAAATTTAGAAAAAAAAACCAATAGCAATTTTTCACCCGGCACTCAAACAACCATCATTTAATTTTCCTCGATCATTTTCATGAAAGTTCTGCAGCTTGGAAATAGAAAAGAGGAAATTACCGTTACCGTCTTCAGTAGAAAAAATAGTAGTAGCAACAATAATAATACCAACAACAACAATAACAACTCCTATCAACAGTTAATAACAAAGTGCTAATCAGGAACAAAATTCTGTTCGATTATTTTTCTTCTCCTTCTTCATACATTCAAACAAAATAGAAATTGGAAGAAATTGATGGATAGCAATGGAAATGAAATGCCTATGAGAAAAAACAATAATTCTATTGATATAAAGCTTTCCACCATCCAATATTTTTTGGGCTCGAAATTATAGACCATTTTTATCTATGCAAGCCTTCTGTTATTCAATATTTTCAAGGTTTAAAAATCATAGGCCTGTTCCATGTTCCTATTTATTCATGCATGCTTTCCTCCGCCCAATATTTCTAGGTCCAAAGTCATAAGCTTTATTCTTTTTATTTACATACATCTGTGCAACCCTTCCCTTATACAGAGCAGAAATTGCAGGTCCATCCCATGTTCCCATCCACGCAAATCTTCCTTTACCTCATATTTCCAAACTTGAAAGTCCAACATTTAAATCCATCATATTCATAGACTGTTCTTTACTATACGCATAAATCAAAAATACCATTATCATCCATCTGTCTTCTTAAATATAAAATTCCAATTTATATTATATCCCATACAATTAATTTAACTGCCTAAGATCAATAATATCAATTTTAGCATCTTTCTTCATCTATCTCATAATCTTCTCACAAATCATTTCTACTTTTAATTTATTAGTATTAAACAATAAACAGTAAACATAAACAAAAACAAAGATTACATAATACAACTAAATAATCAATCAGAAGCATACCTGAGAAAGCCCCGTAGTGAACTATTTTGTACAGTTGACGTGAAAGCTCGGACGTATATATACGCAGACTAAACCAAACAAACTGATATTTTCAATTTTCCAAATTTAGACACTTTTTCTCCTTTCCTCTTCTTGCAACTTTTTCACTTTTTTGTTATTGTTGCTGCTACTTGCTGTTGTTGTTGTTATTGTTGCCGTTATTATTGTTGTTGTTGCTGTTGAATATACCACTCACAATAATTGATAGGAGGAATAAATCGATAGTGAATTCGTACAATGAAATGAAAAAAAAAAGATATATAAATATATGAACAATAAAATTTAACATATTAAAGTTTTATTTATGTCTAAGCCTTGTGAAAGAAGAAAATTATGCCAGATGAGGAACTGGGAGGACATTAACGCATCGTGTTAATTGTCACGTCTCCTTCTTCCTTATCGTTAAAATTTGCTTTCAATCCCACTGTCAATTTCTATTTGTCACTTAGAAAATACTATACATACACTTCCTTGACCCTTTAGGGGTCAAGGCCTTAACAGTATGGGACAAGTTCGGATGACAGAGCACCATCATTTTAGTTGGCTGCACAAAACCCTTCTTTTTTTCTATCGTAATGCTTACTATCATTCACTTTTGTGCATTCATCCTACGTATATCTATTACATGGATGCATTCAGTGCATGCAACTGCATGTCTGTTTATTTACATGTATGCAGTTTCGTGCATGTTATATATATGCACTAAGTGTGAACAAATGACTGATAATAAAATGATGTGATATGTATGTAAAATAAAAAGTATAACAGAAACGCTATATCACTTTACCATCCTCTACTCTACTATGCCATCAATTTTCACTTTTTCCTCCTCCTCCATCTTCCTTTGCATGCAAAAAAAAGATCTCTTTTCTGTATGCTTGTCTAGCTAATATACTTACGTTAAAAATCGGATAACCGAAGAAATATTCGTAATCGGATTCGATGCCGTATACAACTTATTCAAGTATTAATTGGGCATAAGTTAAGTTGGCACACGTATTTCTAAATAGCCATGAGATAAAACATTTCTGCTACTTCCGGGTAAAATTAGAAATCAAGATTGGAATCAATGATACGGATCGATCGATAAAAAGAGAAAAAACGGAACAGATAATTCGGATACCGGATAAATCAAGTTTTATGTTCTTCCAAACGCTTAACAAAATTCCCCGTATAAGCAATGAACATTAAAATAGAGTACATAAACATGTCCCACAAATGCCTTCCTCCTCTATTCCAACCAACAATCAAAATAGCCTTTTATTTACAGAGATAGAAAGAGAGTTCTAAAGGAAGAGAGAGGGAGAGGGAGAGACAGATAGAGAGAGAGAGAGAAATAGAAAAAGTGGGTATGGATCCGGAAAAATAAATATTTGAAAAGATTAGTGATGATGATATGAATACGAGTTATGGGGAATGAAATTGCTTCTCGTATCTGTCTCTTTTCTTCTATCTACCTTATTTTTTCAATTTAAAGCTAAAATATGCCTATTAAGTACGCTTCAATTTATGCCATCTTTCTTTGTTCTGAAGAATCTTTTCATCCTGTATTTCTTCTCTTTTTCAATTTTTTTTATCCTAAGTTCTTTCTGTAACTTTATTTATTCATTTATTTTGCATGAATATATCATCAAATTACTCCATTTGTATAAAACTTTTCACAAGAAGGAAGAGGACAGCCCCTAAAAATGAGACGACAATCGACGACGATGGATCTCATCGAATTTCGACTAGACAGACGTCGTCGATACACAATGTGTATGTGTGTGTGTGTGTGTGTGTGTGTGTGTGTGTGTGTGTGTGTGTGTGAGTGTGAATGTGTGCACATATGTGTGCAAGATGCAAAATTACGCTGGAAAAAGGCTCTGGAACAATCATCGTATTCTCATTTGTATTGAACCCGCTGCAAATTACATTTTCGTACGAAAGGTTGATTTATTTTACGGAATTTATGTGTCTAGTGATATGATTAAATGATGGATAAATTAAGTTATACTCATCGAGATAAAGAAGACTTTCTGTCTGTTCATTTTCGCATCAACATTTAATATGTAAATTTCCTCGTTAATATCATTCAAAATTATTCCTCCTCCTCTAACTTGGTAACATTTATGAAACAAAAATTGGAAGTGTTAGAAAAATAATCTATTCATTGGCTGAAAATAGCATAATAGTCTTATCTTAACATCATGACCTGATTGAATAGATGCCTATCTATCCAGAAAGTAAATTTCTGAAAGAAGAATGAAAAATAGAACTCCAAGAATACTTGTTATAATGATAGTAATTGTTAAATTTAATAATCTATTTAAATTCCGAAAAATCAATATTTGATAAAATACTATAAGCGGCAGACAGACGGGGAGACACATACTTGGGAAGCCATCGCATTCATCAGTTATCGTAGTTTGATGAAGATAAGTACAACTATATTGCATTTTCAATTTCATGAGAATTTTTCTCTTAAATTCTTTCAAATTTGAAAAAAATAAACAAATTTCATAAAAATTACTATTTATGGCATAACATTACTACACACAGATTGTATTTTAGAACAATATTGTTTAAATAACAATTCAAAATAAGAGTTTGACATGCGACATTTATCCAATCATTGATCTTGGTGGGAACTGTAGATCGGAAAAGTCAGTGTTCCGGCATACTATCGATTCCTTCATAGCGAACATAATGTATTAGTCAAGTTCAAGCGAAAGTGCAAATTTCGGAGGATAATGAGACGATGAAGCATTATTCGATGTTTAAAAAGAAGCGCAGAAATGATGGATGCCGCCTACTGTTGTATTGAAATTAAGAAAAGTTTCACGAAAAATTCACGTGATTGTTCTTTCTATCTCTCTCTCCATTCGACTTTTGATGATTTGGAAATTCTCAATTGATAGGAACAATACAGAGATAGCAACAGTAAAGGTCGAATATGAAGATTTAAAAAGAGTTTCAGTAAACACGACTATTACAGTTTATCACTGATTTCGGTCCTTAATTGAATTGACACCATGGCAGAGTAAAGTAAAAATAGTCAAATAATTCAATGAAAAATACCAATCTTTTGAAATCAAACACCTCCTTTGTCAAGAAGAGTATTTCCTAAAAATCAAGTTTTCACTCAAGTTTCATCGAAAAAGTGGTGTGAATAGATGGTTCAATCTTTGGTCGTATAATGTAGTCCTTAATTTTGAAATTTAATTCAGAAATGAGTTTCAGCCGCCAATTTAATTTAAAACATCCGAGAGTTTTTGTGATTTTATTGTGTGTTGCTGTTGATAGCTTTATATATGAGAAGGATTTGCAAGAGTCTATCTATCTCGAATTAGATTAGGCTTTAAATTAAAAAAAAAAAATACAGCGAAATTACGATACTTAAACTTCATATATTCACGTGTGTTCTCGCAATTTTGTTAGAATAACACAGCTTGTAACATACACTTTCAAATAGCAAGCAGCAAAAAGTACATTTAAATGATTTACAAACTGTAATTCTTGTTTTTTAAGATAGAAAATAAGCAGACATGTTATAAATGGAATTTCAAAAAAAAAAAAAAAAAAATCATACAAACTCAGAAGCAATGTGTTGCTTAAAAAGCTTTCTCATAACACAACCATCCGAGAATTCTCGGTGATAAATGCAAAGAAAAATTTGTTCGCCATCTAAATCAGGAAATTGCCAATTGAACAAAAGAAAATCATAGATTACATAGATCAGAATCATCTCAGATAACAATACAAACTTGAAAATCATCGCCTACTTAGTTCATTAATCAAAGCAATGTAGCCTATTATGAGGAACCGAACAATTGAATTGTGATTACAGAAATGAAAAGAGTTTGTTATTCATTGATCAATGGAAAGAATTATTTCAATTTTTAATTACTTTTTCTTTTCTAAGGCTTTTACATTAAATTTACATGACCCAGTAATAGTGAAGCTAATTTTGCTGCTCTTACTGTTCAGAAAGAATGAAGCATTTACAAGAACTTCAAAATAAAATGCGAATAAATTAATTAAAATTTAAATGCGATAGTCCTACACAAGCCATTTTATTCATCAACATGACACATAAAGGTAGTTTGAACTCAGCCTTTACACAAATTTTCTTCCATTCTTCATTTTTCATTTTTTCGATCAATTATTTAAAAGCTTTAATAATGTGCCGTTAAGTAAGACTTCATTAAGTCTCATCATTCCTCTGACCATTATCAGAATTCAACCCAATTTCGCATAATGAAATTGCGAATATTTGGAATTTCCGCAAATAGCAATTTTTTTCTACCACAATTCTTTCGATGTAAACCTGTTAGAATACAATTCTTCTTCAAAAAATGTGCATTTGGTCATATTTATCATATCTGAGTTATACGATTTTCATTGTAATCCACTCAGAATAACATAAAGCATAAAGTTATCATAAGACACCAGCAAACCAGAAGCTGGTTTGATACTTTTTATAAGATAATGGTGACACGATATTACTTCATTGGTTGTCAATTCTTCAACAAATTGGCGGAAGACGTTAGATGATTGGTCGACACATTTATCTTCAGTGTGCGGTATATCGGGAATACTCAATAGGAAAATCCCGAAAAGCACACATACGTTGGACATGATCTAACATTAATTTCTATGTGCTACTTTTTGAAATAAAATCTCGATAGCTATCATTACTTACTGAAATATGCCTTTGATTTGTTCCCTCTCTCCACCGGAATATTCTTTCCTACAACTTGTGCTATTATAACTTTATTTAGTCAGTAAAATTAATATTTTCGAGAAGTAAAAATTGAGAATATTTGGAATTTCCGAATAAAAAAGATTTCGTTTTGAGGCGAAACGAAAATATTCAGTTAGTAATTGCAGAGTTAATTATATGAGCAAGTGATACATAGTATTGAAAATTCCATTATTGAAATGTTGGATTCTTTTTTTTTTTTTTTGCTTCTGTTCTGAATTTACAGGATGAATTCACTGAATAATTTCATTCTGTTGGGGAAAATATTAATTTGTTTTCGGAGAAAAGCTTTGAGTGAAAGTTCGGATTTATTCTGACAGACCGAAATTTGTCATTTATTGGAATATTATCTGTTCACCTATTTCTCATATTCCTTTTCTTACTTTCTCTTGATATCCTTTTATTCTTTTTTAAAATCAAATATTTTGGCATGTTTGAAGAAAACTAAAGATTGAATATATATGAGTGAAAAATTCAAATCGAGAGAAATATCCATTTGGGTTTGGTTTTCGTGACGAATTAAGTCTGTTAATGAGAAACTTTTTGTGGTACTATATTTTAACTTTCGAAGTCAGACACTGTCTTATATTGTCATTGGATGTTACTGGGAAGGTTTCTGAAAATATAAATTAGAATAAATTCGTAAGAAAAACTCGAATTCGTTCCGAAGAAATTTAAGCGTTAAACCCAAAAGATATTTTATATGGAATGATGAAAAGAATTATATAATTCTGTTGTTTTGATAAAAAATATACTATGTTTGAGCTGGAATTTCCAGTGATGAAACTTTTTTTCTGTGAAATTTAAGCTGAAAAATCAAAGTTGGCTTGAGATTCGGAAGAGACCAAAACATGATTTGGTAAAGTTAAAAAGAAAATTTGTTCTCGAGAGTAGAGGTAACTTTAAAATTAAATATTACAAAAAAAGATAAGAATACATATTTTTTTCAGAAATAATTTATGGGAGGGAAAGAAGAAAGGAGTAACTGATTAACTCCATATTCTTTTTCTATTCGAGTGCAATTCAAAAATATAATTTTATGGGAAGGATGGATTAATTGGACGCAAATAAATTTGCTTATTGATTGTTCTTTCTTTGGGCTATCTCTTTGTTGCAACTGGTGACCTTTTTTCTGAAGTTAGGGTCAAGGGAAATAGCATATTGACTGTTTTGAGATGAGATGGGATGACCATTATCCAGTTTATTATTAGTTAGTATGTCGGTATATCAATACTGTGCTGTTGCATCTTAGCTATTTTCGATTTCATCTGAACTTGGTGTCGATATGTTCAGATACTTATTGGATGTTGAAAATGGTGCTTTGCACCTTTTACAGGTAATATCAACCCGTATGACAACGGAGACGCCGATGTCACTGGATGATGAACTAGCACCTGAAGAATTATCTTTTGTTGGCTTCAATCAAGATGCTACGTAAGCGCCGTTTTTTTAAAAGCATATCGGAGAGATTTTCTTCTATTTGAAAGAGTTGATTGTGATGCGACAAATATTACATGACTAAAAGCAGTATTAGTAATTTATAGCCTTCTTATGTGTTGAGATTGGACTATAATGTGCTTAATCCATGACAAGCTTTTTTTTTTAAGCTAAGAAATATGTGGAAATTCAGCAAAATTTTTTAAACTAAATTGTATCAGATATCTCTTTTAAATAATGTATTTTTTTCATAAGAAAAATTTATCTGTTACTTCGCAGTGGTCAAGTATTTCTGAACTTAACTAATTGAATGATAATGAAGTAACTTGTACCATTGCAGGTCACTTGCTTTGGGTGCAGCATCCAGTTATGCATTGTATTCAACCAAAAAAACTGAAAAACTTGATTTAATTCACGAAAGTTGCAGACAATTTTCAGATGAGAAGAAGAAGAATGTAGGTAAGCTCTTCCCCTATCTTTAAAAAACTGTCAAGCGTACGCAGAGCAAGAATTGTCGAGCATAAAGCAACTATTTATCCACATATAACAATTTCGTATACTGGTTTCATCAATACACTTCTTATAAAGTCTAACATCGGCACTCTATTCAAAAAGTTTTTTTTTTTTTTGTTTTTTAGCAGTGTCTGGATATTTTATTTTTTGTGGCAAAAGTGCTTCAGAAATTTCAAATATTCCTGACTAAGTTGTGCTACATGTTGCTTAGACTTTAGATACACAGAGATACAACTACCTAAATTGCTATTAACAAGAAAGTAAAGATTTAAAAATACATCCAAGAATGCGGTTGCAGAAAGAGCTTCTACTTAAATCAACAGAAACAAAAGGCTATCAAAGAAATAAGATTTGATTACAACATTCACTGAAAATTTTACAAATCTTGCTGCAACTAAGGTTATGATGAAAAGGAATTTTCTTCAACTTTACCGTTTTGTGAACAACTTCTTATATAAGGACGATATGAAATACTGGAAAACTTAGATATTCTGTCAGAAAATTTAATATATGTAGCATTAGAAGTCTTAACGATAATAAGATTTGGTTGAGTTTCAAAAAAATTGCTGTTCATATACACATGAAAAAGAAGGCATACTTTAAAACGTTGCTCTATAATACAGACAGTAAGTCTAGTACAAATTTAAATTCATCCTAATAGTCCGACGGTGATCTTAGAATATACGTATATAGCTATATTTCGTATTCAATTATAATTTCAGAAAATTCAAATATGAAACTGTTGCTTGTTAATTTGAGATAAATAAATGTTTTTTTATTGTTTTAATTTCAGAAACCTCCGAGATTATGCTCATTGAGCGTCTTTTTTCATCAAGTCTTTTGATGCTAGTATCGACGCAGGCACCGCGTAAGCTACGGATTTATCATTTCCAGAAAAACAATGAAATTTGTGCTCAAAGCTACACGAATACAGTGTTAGCAGTGAAATTGAACCGTGATGTAAGGCTTCTCTAATGTTGTTCATGTTCTTTTTTGTGTAGATCAGAAATTAATGTGAGTGTTCTGAAAGTAAGAAAAAATACTGAACGTTTCAGACATCCCTTGATTTTTCATTTTACAATAGATAGTATTATTTTAAAAAAACTTGAAAAATCACGAAAAAAGAGATTTACATAAGAGTTTAATTAATATAATTATTTATAGTATATGGTTGTTTGTTTGGAAGACATAGTATATATTCATACGGTCAAAGATATGAAGGTGATTTTTTCAGTTTGTTTTTTCAGCATATATTTTAATGAAGTCATGAAATTTATTTCAATTTTCAGTACCTCATCTTAAAAATTCACAAAATTTACATATGTATGAAGAATTCCAAATCAAATATCAGTTCATCTACATTTGTACCATTTTACGAAATATGTAAATTGAACATAGATATGATTTCATTGAGTCATATACGCACTAATGTTCATGCACCGCATACATTACATGCCCTTTTATTATTAAAGCATTTATTATTTTACATTCTGTAGATGGTATCATAAAAAACTGTTAGGCTTTATCTAATCAGAAATAGCATTATAGACATTAAACCTTAATCAAAAAAGTGATTTTTAAAATTCTCCAACAAGTCATGAAACATTGGAAATGTGATGGTTCGAAATTAGAATCAAAGCTTTCAGTAGCTAAAATGCAGAAGGTGATGTGATTGAAGCACAGTGGCTTAGAGGGATTTATGACTGTTGGACTTTCAATATAAAGTCGGTTATTCATGAAAAACTCATGTTGTCTGGGAGCTTTCAAACATTATCTCACATAAAAATCTGCTTGGATGTCATCATTTAGGCAGTTTGCTTTCTCAAAATAAAGGGAAATGAATAAAAATGGGAAAAGCATGTAATAGATGGATTTGGAAAGAAATCTTTTATTACAAAACAATACGAAGATTTTTCTTTTGGCAAACTAATTTCAGCAGTTCCAAATCTAAATTTCGAGAACTTCTGACTTATTATTGAAGAATTTATTGATTGGCATACAAGTTGTACATTTCTTTCATTAATGTTCCAATTAAATTCTGAAAGGACAGCTAATTGCCATTTAGTGAATTAAGAGGTTATGGGATTTCCAATCAGAATAAAGTGAATTGCAAAAAAATTTTAAAGTTGATAGATTTTCAATGCTCATCCTCATTCTGTTAAAATATCTAAGATATGGATAGCTTGCATATGGTTACACTTCACTTCATAATTGTCGAAATGGTCTCTGGATATCAAGCGATTTGATTTGTCTAGTCTATTCTCATGTATTTTTATCATTTGATTTATTTTTATCACTTGATTTGTCTAGTCTATTCTCATGTATTCTTATCATTTACTAAATTCAAATTACGATTAACAATGGCATGTTTTTGCGTATCAGATCATTCGTAATCTATATGACTGATATTGTCAATATAAAACCATATATGTGGCAAAAATCTATAATTTTGCTGAAAAATAGAAGGAATTTTCTTTGCGAAATGATAATTTATGCAAAGCAAAAATATCTTTCATTGAGGCCGATATTTTTCCGGTCATTCATACAATCCGTGATACGCCTTCAAATGCTAGTGGTATAATCGATTTGTCAGCGACCGTGAATTCTTTTTTAGCTTATCCAGGCTCAATCAACAATGGCCATGGTAAATTTCTATTTTTTTAATCAATAGTATTTATTAAAGTGCAGAAATTTATAGAATTGATTGTTTGTTGATTATTGCATGAGTGATTGAGAGCATTAAAGAATATCGCTGCACTCATGAATTGTAGTAGAAAGAACGCATCATAATATCTCGCTAATAATGGCTAAATGGCAGCAGAAAAAAAGAAAAAATCTTTCAACTACGCTTTCATAAACTGATAACGCATGGAAAAGAGAATAAGAGAGGACAGAAAGATAGATTAGAGAATAATTCCAAAACTAATATTAATTTTAGTATTTTTTTAAGTTCAATTATTTGATGTTACACGTTTGAATTCGATGAATACGATTTCGGCGCATACCAGTCCATTGGCGGCGTTACGTTTTAATTACGATGGCAAAAAGTTGGCTACTGCTTCGAACCGTGGCACTGTAATTCGTGTATTTGATACCGAATCTGGGGATCGCTTGTATGAGTTTACACGAGGCGTCAAAAGGTAACTTTTGCAGGTGCTAAAAATTTTCTGTATTAAATTTTTGATAGAACAAATAAATTTGTTTGCAGATTTGTGAACATTTATTCAATGGCATTTAGTATTGATGGTAACTATTTATGCTCCTCAAGTAATACCGAAACGGTTCATGTGTTCAGATTGGGACCGACAGTAGATCCGATAAATGAGTAAGATGTTCTTATTTAATAGTTCTTCACCGCTCGTGGAAAGTGAAGTTTTGACATTGGTTTGATATTAATTCCTTCTGTTCAATTTAATTTTTCACTTTGCTTTATAAAGTTACGATGCTGAATTTGGAATCTGGTTAGTAACTCCATATACATATATATATTTTTAAACTATAGTCGGCTCTCATTTCTTATGCGTTATACAATGTTTAATGTTTCGCTTAGCAAAAATTTTTGTAAACAGAAAACTCTGATTTCCTAAGTCATAAGAAATGACAGTAACGAAAAAACGACAGGGTTGTTATCCTTGGAGTCCATGAATTAGGATTTGAAATTGCCCATTATATTGAGAATGCTAAGTTTCAGAAACGAGGACGGTGAAGAACAAGGATGGGTAGATTATTTGTCAAAACAAGCAAGTAGCTATTTACCTGCACAAATGAATGATCTTTGGATGCGAGGAAAAAGTTTTGCTACTGCTAGATTGCCATCAGTTGGGAAACGAAATGCGGTTGCACTACCAGTGTAACTTTTCTCTGATATGTTAATCTGAAATATTTAGTATCTCATTTTTGATCATATCCCTATGTGAAGAAATCTAGATACTCTCGTGATTGTGTAAGATCTCCTATTGCCATTTTGGTGCAGTTCTTAAACTTTATTTATTTCTAAACTAACTCTGGTATTATCACTACTCCCTTTATTATTAATTAATGATCGACGTTTATTCAGAACTTATAAGTAATTTTTAAAATCCTGCACTTTGGAAAATATTCAATCTTTAACTTGTCAAATTGAAAATTGAAAGATCCACTTGCATACATTCTGATCTTAATTTCCGATTGGATGAAATCCAAATTTGTTGCATCATTATGAATTTAAGTCGCAGTTTTAGGTTAGCTATTGGAATGATCGGAATACTTTGTATATTTGTTTTCAGAATTAACGGCAAACTACATTTACTAGTTGCAACGACTGATGGTTTTGTATACATATATCCAGTAGAGGCAGAAGGAGGAGAGCTAACGTTGTTACGACAACATAAAGTCGGCATAAAGGTTTGTGTTCCAGGTTTATTTAATCGAATAAATCAAATAAAAGTAGTTATATTTGATGTCTCAATCATTTCTTTGTAATACTGTTTCCCATAATATTTTCTCAATCATTTCCTCTTGAGTACATCATCCAATTATTGGTCGGAACGTTTGGAATATATTTACATGATGATGAGGACCCTAAACTTTGTCCTTCTAGAAAGTAACGTAGAAAGACATAGTATGCTGAAAACATTGTAGATTTCAATTCATGAGTTATCGATTTATAAATTTGAAAATTTTTCAGTATGCTCCAATAGTCCATGCGCATAATCCGCTTGATAATCAAGTTAATGAAGATAACGATGGAACGGGAAGTGAAGAGGGGCAGACTTTGGATAGGCACATAATCGACGATTTTCCGCCTCTGAATCATTCCACTTCATAGATTTTCTTTAACTTTATTTGAAAAAAAGAATGTAAGATAAAGTCTATGAACTTGTACAGTATGCATTCATAAGAAAGCTTAAGTTGTTTTATGTTTGCAAATATTTCGAAATAATTTAATCTCATTTTAAGTGTATCTGGACTCATAGAGTCTTTGAGTTGATTATAGCTCTATACTGTTTGTTGAATGTACTTCTTGAAAGTTAATTTTTATTGTTTAAGATTTTTTCGATTTGAAGATGGAGCCAATATTTTGCATTCTTCATTATTGCTTTGCTTATGGTTTAGTGCCCAAAAAAGAAAAGAGAGCTTCACCATCATTTCTATCTCCATCATTTCACCATTGTTTTTAAATTAGAATAAGGCGTGATGATGTATCTGATTTCCCACATTTAAGTACGATTTAAACTTATCAACCCATTATGAGATTGTTTTCAAAACAACATTCAATAAGTGCTGAGCTTTCCTTCTGGTACAATTTTTTGCCGAAACTTTTGAATTACCAAAATTTTTCTCATCCTAAATTTTGATCTTAAAATATTATTTTCCATATTATTCATTTTAGTTATGCGAACTATTTTCTTGATTTGAAGATGGAGCCAATATTGTGCGTTCTTCATTATTGCTTCGCTAATGATTTATCGCGTATGGTTTAGTGCCCAAAAAAGAAGATTGGGTGCATTATCATTTCTATCTCCATCATTTCATCACTTTTTTAAATTAGAATAAGGCATGATGATTTGTCGAATTTCCTACAGTTAACTTCGTTCAAGAAGAATTTCCATCAACACTTTGTTCGAGAAAGATTTTCCTTTATAAATTTTATGAGAACATTAGTTGGAGCCGAGACTTATATATTCTCAGTTTCAGCATCATATTGAGGATTTCATCGTTTTTTTCGAAATGTTTGTATATATCACATTATTATGATCTTTTTACATATGGCAGTGGATTTCATCCATTTTGAGCAGGATAGTTTTAGGAGCCCGCATTAGAATGTTCCGATGTTACTGTTTCAATTATCATTTATGGCGATTTATTTTGCCTTGATTGTACTGAGAACAGTTGTACTGGAAGATGCTTTATTGATATTTGATTGTACAAATTTGATAAACGCTTTACAAAAATAGATAATTTTGTTTAAAACGTATGGCTAGAAATATAATGGGTTTTCCGAAACAGTTAAATTTTAAAAACTTTTTTTTTATACAAAATTTATATAAAAAGCCACTGAAAGAAAATAATATGTCTATTTCATATGGAATTCAGGTACAAGGAATTTTCTTATATCTGAATTTATTTCATTAAGCTTTTCTAAAAAACCAACGCAATAATGGATATAAAAAGCGAGAGATAGAGAGACATTACTGAAAATAATATAAACTGAATCCATGAAGTAGAAGAATTTAATAAGCAATGAAATATTGAATAAGATAACTATCTTTTCTACCTGAAATGTCATGAAAAGAAAGTGTAAAATCAAATTGATTTTCATTTTTAATATAATCCAATTCGAATATATACCAGCTTATAACGCATTTTGCATCTCTTATTAATAGTCAAACTTCTTACTATTTATCTTTGGGATAAATGCATTTGCAAAATCTTTTTTGACATAAATCTAAATACAAATCTATTCATATTTTTAAATAAGAAGGTGAAATTAATAGAAGGTAATTTTAAGTCTTCTAATTAAAAATATGAATGCATATTTCCAAGAATTGATTTAATTATTTGAAGTATTCTATTACGAAGATTATTTAATAAATGTGAAAAAAAAAATATTTCCACAAGCAGAAAAGAGATTCGTAAATGTGAAGCACGGAAAAAAATTAAAAGACTAATTTCTCTATAAAGCGGTAGCAGCAAAAATATAAATTGACACCTGTTGATAAAGTTAATAATCAAATACTGCTTAAATACCCATTAAAAGTAGTAGTAATAATAAAGTAACATGTCAAGATAAATAAGCTAAAAATGAGTAAATTGCAGCAAAAAAATCAAAACAATTTGACATTACATTGCTTAAGGTGTTAGAATAGGACGAACTTCACTGATTCATGATTAATAAGACCGTCGAACTATTGTTGTTCTTCTTGATCACAGTCTGACAGCGTATAAATGTCACAGTTTGAAATTTATTTGTGCATCAATAGAAAATAGGCATTTGTCATGAGGTGTTAATAAAAATTAAAATTTTTGGAACCTAAATATTAGGAGATTCGTCCAAAATCTCCGGAATCTAATTTTTCTCTAAATATACTTGCTTAATCGATTGCAAAAAGTGAACAGTCAGTAGCGACGATACATATATTTTTGCAAACAATAAAATGCCATATACTGCATTACCCTTTTTTTTCTGACTTCGTAAACGCTAAAATTGAAAAAAGAAAAAAGTATATATAACGTAAACGCTTTTGATTCAGAAAATAAAATTGCATGAAATATCGCAGATAAACTATTTGATGGCTGATACATGATAGAGATATATTCATCCTTTCTTTTTCATCCATCTTACTGCTGATTACTTTTTAAGCAAGGGAAAAATCCTTTCAATTTTCGGAAAGTACACCAAATCATTAACGAGGCATAAAAAATCAAACTATATCGTTCATACTGGACAAAATCCCTTATTCTATTCAATTCTCATTTCTATCAAAAGCGTAAATGAAAACTTCGATAAATAAACACATTCACTATTACCGGTTATCAATTATCATGCATTAAAACTTATGCTTCATGAGGTTTGACTAATAGCATATTTATAAATTATAAATTCTATGTCCTTCAATGTTCGAATAAGGTTCATCATTACAAGTTATTTTTTGATAATTTTTGTGGTGGATGTTTTTTCACTGCTATGGTTGCAAAAATTAAAATCTCCAGTCTTTTGGAACATATACAACAGCATACTATAGCAAAAACTGTTTATAAAAGTAACTCAAATTCAAAAAATTATATATATCCTTAATTTAAATAAAATATTTTCAGCTTAATTTTGTTAGATTTTACACCATTAACTGTAGACTACTTCAAGGAAATTTCCGAATCGTTCATACTAAAAAAGAAGAAATCATAAAATTCAAGACATAAAGCTTTGAAATTTTGAGATTTAATATCCTAATCTCAACTTGAAACAAATGCGTTAAGGAAAATTTAGAATTAATAAAAATGTGAGCCAATAAAGATATCTAATAATATAAACAATAATTTTTACAGATCTGATGTAATCAAATCAATCCAAAAGTTTGACTGCTTCCAAACTCTGATTATACAGTATACTACATCTGGAGTCATCCAATGAAATAGCCGAAGGAGTATGTTCTTTACATTCTCTAAAATAAGATTTTGCTCGAAAATTGCTTGTTTCATCGAAAAAAAAAAGTTACAACTTTAAATTATTTTTTCTTGATTAAAACTTTAGGTTAAAATCATAACTAAAAATTTTCAAAACAACAAAAACTGTCCGATACTATTGTAAATAAAATTTTTGAAATACGATAGTTCTTATAAAAATACGAATTTGAGTCTAACTATTCTTCGTAAAAAATTTGACAAACAAACCCAAAATATCTGCCTGAAATGGATTCTACATTTTTGCTCAACGCTACATACAATGTTGTTTGCGCACCATCCTGAAAACAAAAATTATCGCAGATTTAAAAATTAACATCATATGGCCTAACTAAGCTATCCCTGATGGCATCTCTCATATTAAGCTTCTATTTCATTGATCTTTAAAATAAGTTAATAAAAGTTAACAGCAGAAGAATATAACTCCATAAACCTGAAATAATGAAAGCATTCACACCAAAATGATTTTTTTTAGACTAAAAAGTCTCTTACCTTTATGAAGTGCAGAATTTTTTAATATCCTAAAACGTATGAAATAACACATAGAACTCGAACTACATAATTCTTCAACAAAAAATAGTGAAGAACATTACCTTATCAGTTTTCATGAAGAACCACAGAAATGGAGTAATGATTTTTAAGATATATTTCTGGCTGAAAATCGAATGGCGCATAAGCTCAGTGAAACAAACACCGGGATGCACAGCATTTATTGTCACTGCAGTTTCTGGATCCATTGTCCTTAATCGTTTCGTTAATTCACGCGCATGCATAATCTAGAACATTTTTAATAATAAATGACAAACGCTGTAGAAAATTCTGCAAACATGGAGTTCATTAAACATCTTGTCTTTTCATTTTTAATCGTGCAGCGAGAAATTCGCTATACAAAAAAACGCAAAAAGAACGAAAAAAAAAAAAAAAGAAATAAACAACCTGAGCTAATTTCGATCTGCTATAAGGCAACGATTTATTGAAGTACTTTTTGTCATTAACTATGGAAATATCAACATTATCAGCTATCCTGTGAAGTGTACTGGAAACATTGATAATTCGACCATTAGGTGATTTCTTAATCAGCGGGAGTAACAATTCAGTAAGTAGAAAGTGTCCTGCAAAAATGTTTTAGTGGATGCTACTGCATATATTATTATGATTAAATATATCATGGTAAAACATGTGGCATTTTTTTCATTGTGTCTCAAAAGAGAATAAGAATGCTAAACATTATATTGTACATTAAACTCTACAACTTGTATTTCACCCAGAGTAGTTGAGAATCCCATTTCCAAGAATACTTTTTTTGCAAACAAAATAATGACACATAAATATTCAATATCATTATATAAATAAATGGACTTAAACAATATCATTATATAAATAAATGAAATATGCAAAGCCATTCAGGAATTCTAGTTCTGATACCAGAACAAAGTTTATATAATGCTAACAAATGCATGATATTGTTTAAATCCAATTAACTATACGAATAGTGAATATGCAAATAAGCAAGATTCACTCATCCCATTCATTCCATGACGTTTTATGGTGTCAGAATTTTTTCAATATTCCGGAAAATGTGTTGACGAAAATTAACAAGACATACCGAGGTAATTCGTTTGCCATGTCATTTCATGGCCATCTTCTGTCAACTCGAATTTTGGATAAAACATTATTCCCGCATTGTTTACAAGTATGTCTATTTTATCCTCTTCTTAAAAGCATTAATTATCAGTCTCAAATGAATAAAAAAAATATTCATAATCACTGAAATGAATGATGTTTGACCATGTTTAGAGTATAGTAGTGATATTATGTACAAGAAGGAAAGTAGAACTTGGGCAATTCTACATAAGGATAATCATTGTTAAGTTAAAAATTCAGAAATTATTCCAACATCCCAAAATTCAGAGAGAAGAATTGATTCCTTCAAAATTTGAAAAATTAGCATATTTTGTAGATGACTTCTTAAGTAACACTTCAGATAAGGAAGCTCTAATTCAAACTAGACTCATTAAATGATTAATAAAAACTGCAAACGACCACCAATTTTAATAGCTTAATTAATTTCCGAAGCACAAGCTAACCACGTTTGATTTCATCAGCAAATTTTCGAATCGTTGCAAATCTAGCCAAATCCACATCTTTCAGTATTAACCTCGTTGGATCGCAACCCAACTTAAATGGTAATAGAATAAAAATATAAAAATGTAAAATCTGAAGTCTCTTACCTTACTTAATAGATAAGCAAATAACCTTTAATGTTCTAACATTTTTAAAATATATGATCGTGAAATAATGTCACGTCTTACAGGAACGATTCTATTCAAAAAAAAAAACAGCCCAAATACGCAATCGTTTTAATAATGATATTTCAGATCCGCAACTAGGTTAGAATGCATATAAAATATACAGAATCTTGCATAATCTGGGAAACAAATTATCTCTAATGAAGTTGAATTTCAAAATCTCCTTACTTTTGTCAGTTCAATTTTTGCATTTTGTGATTTTCCACGATCTCTACACAACATGTAAACGGTAGCACCACGGAGGTTAAGTTCTCGAGCTGTTTGCTTTCCTATACCAGCACTTGCTCCAGTAACTAATGCTATTTTTCCTCTTGCTTCTACATGTTCAACGAATTGTGCACCTTTCAGATAACGCCTAAAAAAGAAATAATGTTCATTTTTGTTTTCTTGTTAAGTCGATGTAAACTATTTTGAGCATGATATAAAACGGAAAAAATGAATGCCTTTTTGACTAAGTATTTTTGAACAAAACTCTGACTATCCTTCCATTAATAACAAGCTTTGTTAGTAAAGACAATTAGATTTAATAGAGAGGTACGTGAGTCATTCATTGGCTTATTTACCCATTTCTTCATTTAATTTAAACTTCTCATGAACATAAGTTTTTTTTCGATCAATTAACTAAGCAAATGTTGGAATCAGATCATCTCTATTTCCACCAAAAACCAATTATGAGATTTTTTTACTATTGACATTTAATTGTTTTATTTTAAAAACAATTAATTTAAAATTATTTTTCTGCCTTTCACACATACTTACAGCAAGTATTCGCAAAACATGGAGAGGACGTTGAAATCATGCCGTATTAAAGCTCAAAGTTAACCTATGGTTGATTATATTGTTTGTAGGGCTTAATCGACATTAGATCATTCTATCACTAGTATATACCGAAAAGAAAAAGTTTTAGAGAAAAAACAAACATATACCTATTGAAGACATGAAAAATGATTTGAAAAATGAATATAAATTCAAATATGATTTATAACTGTAGTCACCTTAAGAGATAGATGCTAGCACATGTCAAGACTCCAAATAATGGAATCGACAAGCTTCTAAAATATCCTTCATCTGACATCATGGAAGAGCCTGGAATTTGATCGTTTAATCAATCACAATCAATGTGTCAACGTTTCAAAGCAACGCGATTTATTCGGTTCCAACCCCATCAATTTTATGCCTTGAAAAAACATTTGAAATGAATTCAGGACGAAAGTAGTCAGTAAAATTCGAGTTTTCATAGGCAATAATACAGTTTGATTGATTCGAAAAATAATACAAACGGAAAAATGCGCGTAGAATGGTGAGTTCATCAGCGACAGTAATGAGCAAGCGAATCGGTGATTTGATGAATTGTTAACAAGAGCGTGCGTAGGGTAGAGGTGAGTGTTTAGCGATGCTGAAAAATGGAATGTAACTTGAAGATACCAGTATCAATGTTGTATTTGTCATTGACATTAAAAAAACGTTGTATGGTTAGACGTGACCAAAAATTAGTCTGTTTATGAGCAGAATACTGTTTTGCTTTATTTAGTTTACCTCTATTTACTTTCTCGCATGCAATAGTGGAAGAGTTCTTTCAAAGACCAAATATAAAGTTGTGATCATTATAAGTTTGACTTGAATTTTACACTAATTTGGTTCTCTCTCAGAAAGGGAATGCAATGCACTGTAATTCCTCATTTTATCATTCAAGTGACAAGGACTAGATCAATTCTCAAGAAATGCACGAAAAATTGGAACCAAGACATCACTACCTACATCTTCTTCAGATATCAAGCTCAATCATCAATCAGATTTCATTTGACGACAATCATCAGGTCGTTTTGTGCCTGTTTCGCTTATCGTTGGTCAATCTTACATTTTGTACTATTAATTTTTAGTTCAATTGCTGCGTTTCTAAGAAATGATTTGTCTTTCGATACGACTTTTCCATCAGTCGAACATCACTTATTTTGTCATCAAATTTTAAATTGCTACATTTCATCAAATCTCATTGAATTGAGGTAATTCATCGATTTGTACAAATGTCCATCGCATTGATATCGCTTATTCCGTCTGGAAATCTCCTGTGTCATTAATATCCATTTCAGTTCCATTTGTATAATTATCATCCATAAAAATGAACTATTTATTTTGATATGAGTCATATTATTATCATTCTTCTCATTACTTTATATCGTACTATGTATCCTTGCTAGAATATTGTAATAATCGATTTTTTGCTAGAATGAATATTAGTGTTATTTTTTATGAAACGTAAAATAAGACTTATATTTAATGCTTTTTTTTCTTTTAAATGTTAATAGAATGCAATATTGTTAATGAAACTACGAAGTGCATTGATCTTAATGCTAGGAATGTTGAATATATCGGAACAATAATGTTAGCTTTTTGATGCTGATTAAGCATCAGAATGTGTTAAACACAAGAGTGCTAGCTTTTTCTGGAACTCAAAACCATCTTATCCCATTTTGTATGTGTATACTTTTCTCGGGAACCGATTAAATGATTATATCCGTTCTTATGGATACTATTCGACTGTACTGATTTGTTATCAGTAACATGGAGTAAATGTTATCCACTATATGTCCATCATTTTACAATGATAGGTTTTTTTGCAATTTAAAAATAGAGTTAGATGCGGAGACTCAATGAGAGATCTCAAAGGGATTATTGATCTAAGAGTTCTTGAGCTGAATGAATTCGATATGCAGTTATTTGATTATCAAAAATGAGATACAAATGAAATCGCACGTTTTAATTGGTCATTGAAGTTTTCTAGACTTCTGCGAAGGGTGATTTCTATTTTGAAGTACCGTCTATTTTTCTCCGGTTGGTTGGTAAGAACATTTAAATAGTTATAAGTCATCCATATTTTCTCAGTGCAATTTCATAATGTATAGTTTATCCAAAACTTATATGATCTCTTAGACTTATCAACTGAATTGATAAGTACAACAGAGCTTTTAGTGATTTTATCTAATGATTTATTTTCAATTGTTTAGCACCAGTATCTTTTCTTCCATCTATCTATGCAGGCAAGATAGCACACGAATCGAACCAAAAAATTTAACAGTATTCATTGCCAATCTTTAATGGGTTTAGATTATTAATTATTTAGTGGATGATAAAATCTCTTCTTCCCGAATATGTCTCGCCGCGCTTCACCATTTGAACATTTATCCAATCTCTATATCATAACTAAATTTCAAATAATTCCTTTTACTTGGCTTCTGTAAATTAACTTATTTGCAGAGCTCTCTACTTTTCTTATCTTTTGCTTCACAGATTTACATTTCTCATTTAGTGGCATTTGATGCGACAGGAAAAAAAAAAAAACTCAAAAATGTTCCGTAATAGAAGTGCTTAACGTTCAGAATGAATTCATTTGTAAAAATTCCTTAGTCCCTATCATTTGCTAGTTTGTTTGTTCTACCATTTCTTTGCTCATATCCTGTCCTTAATCGTCAAACTCTCTGAATTTGATATAAATCACGCTTATAAGTAAGATTTGAAAATAGAAACAGATCTTTAATATAATTTACCTTCATTTCATTACTTTTAACAGTATCAAGAAGTTCGATATTTAATCATTTGCTCACCATCCTGAAATTTTTGAATTTTTTGCTCTCTTCGCATTACAGTTGATTCATAGAGTCACTATTGCTTCAATTGTTGAGCTTCAGAACATAGAAAAATCTCAGAAACAGTCCTATCAACAACGTTCAGCTGTGAAAGATTTATCACAGTTGCTCTTCATTATTTAACAAGATGATTGAAACTTTGTCACTTAAAAGGCCGGAACAAAGTTGACGTGTTTCGGAACTTTCTAAGATATGTGGATCAGAATTCGTGATAACAAAACCATTGACATATCTTTTTTGCTGATATTCTTTGGTCGACTACAGTATCGACTGTAGTCATGACTGGAAGGAAATTCTCTTATTCCCTTGAAATGTAGATTATAGTATAAAGTATAAGTTGAGTATTTGTTGGGATTTTGTTTGGTATGGTAATGTTAATGGCAACAAGAATTTGAAAGATGCATCAAAAATTAAGTTAGCAGACTTTTAAAACTTTAACTTTGAAATGACTGATGAAAATAAAATTATTGATGCAGAGAGACATAAATTGATTATTATGCAATTTGAAAGCATGCATCTTATCAAATGAGGATTGCATTGTGAAATGATTTGAAGTCTGCATCATGCGATAAACTTTGGTGAGACTTTTCACCAATACATTCATTAGTAGTGGCATTTAAGACTTCTATAAATCAAGCCAAATAGCCGTCTAGTGTAAGACAGCGGAGATGGAAGACTGACATTACTTGTCCATTCATGATATGCTTCTCTACTAATCGCTTTTAATTTATTCAGTAACTAGCTAGACCGGCGACGTGAAGCGTGGTCGCTTTCATGTCGCCGGTCTAGCTAGTTACTGAATGAATAAATTCATCTCGCTCATGAAGGCATGATGTAGGCATGGCCAAAAAATCCAGTCCACTCATTTACCTGTCACAAGTATGACAAATGAAAGACATAGATATATCTATATAGAAAAGCTACCTATTCGAATGGATCAAAATTTCAAAGCAATCGGTAAAGAACTTACAAAGTTATGTGGTAAATAACAGCATTCACATTTTTATTCATATAGATAGAATTAGATAGATTTTTCTTATGTTTGTGAGTTTTATCATTTAACGTGTGTTTATTTCAAAACGAAATACCATTAGATGCTATGCAAAGTCGGAAATTATTTTTGCACTTTTCATCTTCTATTTACCATTAATTGACCCATTTCTGGATTCTTTTCCTTTTTAATTTCATCTATTCGAACACAATGTTGTATCAAAATTTCAAAGCAGTTTTCGTTCCATGAAATATATGCATATTTATTATGCATGTATTTATTATAATTATTTAATAAATATAAATTTTGTAACTTTATATGGTATAACTTTTTGTCATTCAAATGTCTATCGTATTATACTAATCGTAGGATTTCATCGGCACCTTTATTGCTGTAGAATGCAATATAATTATAATGGCAAAAGATGAATATTGTCAAAGTATGGATGTTACTAGAAACTTGAAACTGTGATGGATAGATTGATATAAGCTAGTTCAAGGGGATAAGGTTTTGGGTAGTTAGCCTATTCAGATCAGAAAGCCCATGGCAATCCCAACCAAATCTACGTTCAACTCTCTTTTGCAGCACAGTTTGATATTTTGCAAATGCATCCTTTATAAAACTATTAAGCAAATGTCCATAATGGGGAAGTCCATTTGTAAATGGAGATCCATCATAAAAGACAAAACAACTATCTTTGGAACGTTCTTCAACCGATCTCTCCAAAATTTTATGACTGCGTTTTCTAATAAAAAATCAGGGCTGCTAGTTGTACGCCATCAGTAAAAGATGAATTGCTCTGAATAACTAGCAATTAATATGGTAGTTTATATCCCCCCGTACTATAGTACAAATCATGTATCAATTACATCCCGCAACGAAATCCATCCTACAGTAATACCGGAAGCAAAAACAGCCTGCGCGACTCATGTCATCGGTCTGGGATAGGGAAAGTGTGCACACCATTGTTGATATAGTGTTGTTATAGTCGTTATAAACGCCGGTACGGAAAATCTCATTTGTGCGAGCGTATGGTTGATATTTGATTGGTTCTTATTGTGAATTTCAGCTATTCGGGTGTCTCCCCGCGGTAGCGCGAAACCCCCGAGAATCGTGCAAATGACTGAAGACGAAAAGCGAAATTTCTTCACTCTGGCATGTAAGTTCTACATTTTCCAAACCTCCTATCCAAAATTCCCTAAACTTCGTAGGCGGCTGCAATGCATGCATATGGTTCGGCGTTCGGCGGCAAATTTAAATTTTCAGGCTAAAAATTCACAAGGCGGAATGGATTTCTGTTAAGAATGACAAGGGATGGTATTGGGTTGGTAAGTACCGAAAGATTTTAGCGGGATTATGGAATTTATTCCTTTTTTAATTTAATTTTTGCTTTCAAATCAAAGTATTGTTTTAAATTAATGCTCATAACGCATTGTTTAAGCATTTACTGGTTAGAAGATATACGTTGTTTACCACATTAGTCGTAAAAATAAGTTTCGAAATATGACATGTCATTTTACAGTACGAAACATGGCATGTTTTTTTGCGGTGTATTATTTAACAACGCCATCCTTCCGTATAGTTGAGATGAAAACTTGTATAATCGAGATAAAAAATCGTTAGAAGTATATTTACATATTGATTATAGTCCATATTCGTTATTTATGTTTAGTATTAAAGCTGTAGCTTGCTATAGTATGTTCACTTGCGTCCTAGATTTCTCGGGATTATAAGATAATATACCTGAATGGTAGTATTCGATTTGTTTATATTCTGCTATCTTGGATTATTTATGATTACGTGGTTATGGGTTGTTAAATGAAGTGGATTGTTTTCTATACATAGTATTCAAATAATGAAAGGAATTAAATGACGATTTAAAGAAGAAAATACTAATTTGCTGTGTACGAATATCTGAATTATTTCTTACAACGTAGTTTTGTAGCAAATTTTTTAACTTTCAAAATATATTTTCTTTTAGAAAAAATCCATCATTCATTTATTTTTAGCTTCACGAGCTCCAGGCAAGCGACAGATTAAACCAAATGCTAATATCTTGCTCGATGCCATTCCACTTACCGATAGTGACGAAGATGACGATTTTATTGGTTAGTTATGAAACTTAAAAATTTATTTTATAATTATGCATTCTTATCTGCCAAATATATCTTTTTTGCTTAAATTTCCTTGCATTCTTCGTATCTACTTTTTAGGCTTTTGTATGTTAAAACTTTAACCTCACTTCTTAAAATAAAATTAAGCCCAATTAGGACTTTAAAATTTCCCTATTAAATAATTCTAGAATTTGCAGTTTTATCTAAATCTTTAAAAGCTTGTTTTTCTTCATGACAGCTGGAAGGACGGGCGATGAGTTGTCGTCTAATTCGGATTTGTCAAGCAATGATGGTGATGAAGAAAAAAATGAAAATGGCAGTGGTGCTCAAACTTCAGACTTGAGTGAATCAGACTCTGGATCTGAAAAACGCCTTAATGAGGTTTTTCATGCTCTTTTTTGTCATATTAAAGTTTTTTGCATATTCAACTCCCATTGTCTTTATAACCCTCTTTCTCGAATCATCAACGAAACATCCGTTTTGCAGGATATGAAATTAGAATTCGATATTATAGGTGCGAATGGCTATAATATTCAACCAGTAATTTTTTCTTTTTTTTTTTTTCAATTTGAAGCAGTTTCCATATTTTTAGCAATTTCTATTTTCCTTGATATAGTTTTTTTTTTAGCTACTTTGGATATTTTTTATTTGTCTTGAATACAGAAGTAATCCGTTTTTAGCCCGATGAAATATCCTTTTGAGTTGAACCATTCATTAGCTCAGTTATATATATTATCTTTTCGGTCTGAAGTATTCTTGTAACGATTTTGTGGAAGTAAAAATCATGTAGAGGGCAGGACAAAAGGCATATTCTGACATATTATGAGAATATTTATCAATGATGAAAATTCCATTTCTTACTTGGACATGAAATTTTTTTTGCATAAGAATGCAAAAATTATAAATTTAAGTCTATTTGTTTTTTTAGGGTCAGTTGATCTGCACATTGTGTCTAAATCAGCGTGCTCTTGTGCGTAATGACGAAGTTATTCAGTGTGATAAGTAAGTTAAATTTTAAATCATTGAGAAATGCAGAAAGTTTCCTTAGTTGAAGTTTTGATTCTAGGTTCAAAATAGATTTTTTTTTTTAAGTGGAATTCCGAACAAAATAGATTTGTTTTACTTACCATTATTGAAATATTAATTTTTGAGGAACATGAATCGAAATTTATATGCAAATGATAAAATTATTTCCAAAAAAAAAGAAAAAAATTCGTTTCTTCTCCCCGTATTTGAGCATTTTTCAATCGATTTTATTTGTAGGTGTGGAGTAGCAGTACATGAAAATTGTTATATTACTGAAAATGTAGGTGATTCTGAGAGCGACGGTTCCAGTTCATCAACTGAGCCGTGGTTCTGTGAGGCATGTTTGTATGGTCTCAAGGAACCGCCATATTGCGAGTTATGTCCAAATAGATTTGGTGCTTTCAAAAAAGCTGGTAATTTGCGTGAATATTTGTTAAATTCACTGCTGTCATATTACATTACATCTTATGAATATTTTTCATACATACATATATACTAAAGATATTCATTGCTGTTTACGAATAATATAGTTTGAAATATTTCAAACACTATGCACTATTCAGACATCAAGTTTACATTCAGAACATTATAAAATTTCCTTTTTATTGTAAATATGAAGGAAATTATGCAAATAAATAAACTATTCAAATAGAGATTGCTTATTAGAATTTTTCGAGTACAAAGTATTGATTTATATTGACTGTTTCAGACATTGGTGGTGGTTGGGTGCATTTGTTATGTGCGCTATATACTCCGGGTATAACATTTGGGGATGTAGAGCGTTTGTCAGCTATTAGTTGGCAAGAACAGGATTATAAATTATTTGGGAAACGAGTATGACTTAAAAAAATTTTTTCTTTTCAATAAGAAACAATATGCAAAAGATATATTTGTAGAATTGGGAAAAAAGGAATCGTGAGAACATGTTGTTGAGCTTCTCAATAAGCTATATATATATATATATATATATATTTTTTTGTGTTTCGAACATTCTTAATAGCGATAGCTTAAGCTAATTAATGGATATTTGAATCTATTGAAATTTCTAGTAAGCACAAATGTTGTGGACGTCCAAAACCTTTTTGGCTTAGAGTTTCATCTCGACAAAGAGTTGCATTGCTATCTTGAATTCATTCAGAAGGAGCTATATTAGCTCTCATTCAGTAATTAATATGAAACTTCCAAACTTTTTTGAATTTAGGCTTGCATCGCATGTTCTGATCCACTATTAGCACGTACGGGTATCGCTGTGCCATGCGATGCGGCACTATGCAAAAATCATCTCCATGTTACTTGCGCACAAAGGTAATCATATTAAAGGACGAATTAAAGACTTCATGAGTAGAACAAGATGTAATCTGTCGAAAGCAAGATGTCAGTTTTAAATCTTTCAGATTAGGTTTGTTGATCGATAACACAGAGAAAAGCGTCGATTCAAACTTATCAAATAACACGACTACAAATAGTAATAAGTAATGTTTAAATTTCCATTCATTCATTTCTTCATTTTGATCTATTACTGTCTCATTTCCGTTCAATTTTACTTATGATCAATACTTAAGCCTACAATATAAGAAAAATGAAACGTTAATTGGGAATTAAGTAATTTCAGTCTCACAACATATGATGTTGAAACAGTGGATCCACTTTATTTAACTTGCAAACGTCATGCTAATGAAAATTTGATGAAACAGCGAAAAGCAGTGTAAGTAATTGTAATACTAAATTCACTGAATTTTAATTGATTATCTATTATATTTTATAATATTTGAAATTTTCCTTACTGAAAAGAAACAGAAACAGGAAATGTGTGGTTCTAAATAATGTCTGAAAAAAAATTGAAAACACGTGTATTTTTATTTCGGAACTATGTGTTCCTAAATTTTCATAAAATTCGACGAATTAAATAATAATTTTAAAGATGTGAATTGGTGTATAAGCAGGAGGAAGCGCGAATGTTGGGAATTCGAAGACGAGTACTCAGTGAACGGGAAGAACGAAAAAGGTTAATTGTATGAAACAATCTTTATTGAGTCTTGCTATATTGAATTAAAGAACAATATTAGATTATTGCCATGTTAGATTATATAGCAATATTCACAGTTTTAGGTTATTATGAATTTTCATTCTAGAATACCATAAGTTTTGTGATGTGAAATTAAATTTTAATTTCAAAAGAAATTGGGACTTCGGAATTACAGGATACAAATGTTGGAAAGGCACAAAAAGGCAATGAAAGATCTGGAAGGTATCACAATTGCATGGCCCGAGGTTTCTTTCAATTCTATCCCATAGACTTTTAAATTTCTTATGAAATTATTAGTTTATTCGGCTGGTATTGTACCGCTCTTGATATTTAACTTATAGTAAATCATAAACTAAGCTAGCGGTTAGGACAGATTGCGGGATCGAGCTACTATAAGAGACGGGTTTTTTAAAGTTCATATTTAAATGATCTGTTCATTGGAAACAATTTGAACCGAATTTTTTTATTGTAGCATGACAACAAGCGCCCGCGTTTATTTCATACTAGTGCTCAATATCTCGAACTATTTTCTGAAAAAGCGAAAAGTAATGGAATAAGTCGACAGAAATTTCTAGAAAATTTCATCAAAATTGACGGTGCCCAATTACCATATCTGCCCCCTGGTTTTTCGAGTGAATTTATTGAGTTAGTTGGTTTTTTGATTAGAGATTTATAAATTACGTCTTTGAACTTTAAATTTCAATTTTTCTTTGTTTTATAACCAACAGATCTCCGAATTTCCAAACACGGAACAAAAATAGCGTATTGTTCGATTGAATGTTTTATGTTTTTCTGATATTCTACAATATTGTTCTGAATTAATTAGGATTGGTACTCTTTTTTCCTCGAGTTTTCTTTTATTTTTTCTTTCTTCAATCATTTTCATCAAAGTTTCAACATTTTTTAAAGATATTTCAATCATCGTAAGAACGTTATCCCGAAAGAAACAGAGAAATTAGAAAAATTGAGACGGGAAAATGAGAAATTACGAGCTGAACAGAAAAAGCTGCAAGAATTATTGCAGGTAATTCGATTATGCTATTTTATTAGCTTATCAGTGACTGCAGGCAGTCTCGAATATACTTTTATTTTTGTTCTCATATTAACTTTTATTTTTGATCACATCGTTTATTGCATTTCAAATACAGATTTCTTTTTATTGAAACAAGAACAGATTTGTCGCTAAAATATGGTCGATTGCTTCAAATATCCTAATTCTTTTATACTTCGTCGATTGTTGATTTTCAGAATCCCGCAG
Organism: Onchocerca lupi; assembly: GCA_028564675.1. NCBI lineage: Eukaryota > Metazoa > Nematoda > Chromadorea > Rhabditida > Onchocercidae > Onchocerca > Onchocerca lupi. Next base: position 159,081 of record JAOVVO010000079.1, on the reverse strand, counting down.
TTATGTTTTTTGATGATTCAAAGGTGCTACAAGAATGGTATGAAACATTGCATGCTTTGGGATTACGAAAGCTTGGAAAGCCATCCCCGCCAAGTGAAAATAAAGCAAAGTATTGGTTTATTTCACGGAATTGAATTTGTAAACTTGTATTTAATTAGAACTAAAGTTTAAAGCATGTTCATAATTATTCAGCTTTATCATTAGTTGTTGCAATTCATTTTTTTTTTTCGGAGAAATAGAATTAAGTAAATCAAATAGATGTGGTAACCTCAGTAAATGGAGGGATTTTTTTCGTATTGGAATTCAAGGAGTGAAGAGTTTTTTATATAAATCGTGTGATTTTTGTCGTAATTTATGCGTTTAATTTTTACAGGAAAAACGTATCGAGAAAATCTGAAAGCTTTGTAGCTGCAAAAAGTCCTTCCACGAGTAAGGCCTCGACATCAGCAAAAGTGCTGGCAAGAAAAAAAAACTCATTAGACAGTGTTGCTATTGAGGGAATCGATCTAAAGATAAACTTCTGCGATGAGTGCAAAAAGGTCTGCATAATCTTTACCAAATATACAACAGCAATAAAATATTCTGCTTTGATCAAAATATATGTTCTGATGAAACAATGCTGACTCGGACAAAATCTATCATTTGATCTCGTCTATCATCAATATCGACTATTATAAAGAATGGTATCGTTCAATGTGCTAAAACTCATTTTGTATTTCATTTAATGCCGTGAAGTCGAGAGATTTGGAAAGTTGACTGGTAGAACATTCATTCACTTAAAAATTGGAACTCTCGAAGCGCAGTTCATGATTTTAAAGAAATAATGATTCCTTCCAGACGACTGAGCAGCACTTAATGACTCAATGTGATAAATGCCAAAAATATTATCATTTGGCATGTTTGGAACCACCTTTGTTGAAAATGCCGAAGAAGACAAGTAATCAGGGATGGATGTGTTCGCTGTGTTGTGATATAAGCAGTGACAGTGATGCCGAAATGGTGAGGGAAATTCAAAATGTATATCGGGAATTGGTCATAAGGAAAAAATTCTGGAAAACGGATATATCCAAAATGTAATCCAGTTTAGATTGACTGGGAATGCTATCTTATACAAACTTATTCAGGAAAATATCCATTTTTTGTGCTGTTGCCTAAATTTCATTCTGTTTGTGTTTCAGATATTAGTACTTAAGTCTTAATTTTTATTTTGTTCGCAAGTGACGAGTTTTACAGAAAATTGTTCCTCCTTAATTTTATTTTATAAACTTCTTCAAAACATTGGCTTCGCGAGTGAAGAATTCTCGAGAAACTGTTTTAAATAATAATGTTCAAAACTTTGAAGGCGAAAGTTTCGTGTGGTGGTCCAAGAAAGTTGCGGGATCGATCTTTGACTTCCAAAAAGCGAGAAGAAATGGAAAAAGTAGGAGAAATAATATTATATTTATAAAACGATCTTTTTTCTTACTGTATTAACGTGAATCATTCATTATTTTGAAGGCCGAATGCCAAGCAGTCAAAACAGCAATATTTTCCGTGAAGTCTCCAGGAAACTTCGACAAATGTTTGAACAAAGCCATCCCATCCGTTAGTTTTTCAATTATTTTCCGACTTATATTTATTAGATAGAATATTTCGAATTAATTTGCCTTGCATTTCATGTGTGTGATAATTTTTACTGAACTGGCGAAAAGTATAACAGTTTTTATGTGTGTTACAAAGAAAAAGGAAGATTATTTCTGTTTATTCAGACAGCGCGTCTTTGATGGAGTATAAAAAAATGTACTGCATCATCAAAAATAAGATACCATTATAGATGAGCTTCATGACGGATTGTTTATCTTTTCTTTCTTTTTTTTTTTTTTCATTTCGGCTTGAATGCAACCGAATTTATAAATTTTTTAGATCTGTGAGATCTTGTTTTAATATTTTCCATTTCTCGAGAATTTCATGACAGTTTCAGACCTCAACAAATGAAACAAAGAAACGTGTCAGTTCTAGCCCTGCAAATCATTCGACTCCGACAGCTATTACTCGTAAGCGACGCATTTCAGATCGTTCGAAGAGAAATTCATTTGGAGATTTTAACGGGATTCATCAGCATAATAATTCAGTTAGTTTTCACTAATACTTTACAAAAAGGAGGACATTTAACTCTTTTGATAAAACTTTCATCCACTAATCAGTATCTAAAGTTTAGATAAAGAGTGAAGAAACCGTAATTTTAGGTACTTTACTTCTGTTGTATAACTCTAATGCTGTATTTTGAGGTCGCAAAAAGAATTCCTAGCTTATCACCAGTGCCTCAAATGCCAAAACAGAATCGCCGTCGCACTATGGATTCATTGCCTCGTGCATTGCCTGAGTTCAGATCAAATGAAACTGCTCATTTAAATGAGGTTGCTCAAAGCTAAATTGAAAAGATACTCGCCATACTGAAATTTCTTAGAATTGTGATTTCTTAGCTTATTTAATTTTATTATCGAAAATTGTATAAGAGATAAGATTTTTTTTTTTTTGGTTTCTAATTGTATTTCAAAACAATTTGTTCTTTTATCAAATTTGTCCTTTTTTTGTCGTTTCTTTTGATTGGATTTTCCGCAAATTTCGTTCATGGTATTTTTTGAAACTAATTGTTCTCAGCTTTTCGTGTGTACTTTCTGACATACCTCGGGAGTAATATTTTCTGTTCAAGATTTGTTGTTATATGTAACTTTGGAGGTTAAGGATAGATGTTGAGTCTAACTAATTAAAATTTAGAATTATTGAATTTATCACGAAGATTATGCCACAAAAAATACATTTATCACTGTATATTTCGTAGCATAGTCTTCATTTTTTTTTTTTTTTTTAATCTAGAAATGATCTGATACAATGTATTTAATATTTAGACAACATCGGAAAATATTTGCTCAACAATACGAAATATTTGTTATATAACTATTCTTTATCCAAAATATCTTTTTACTAACAAACAAAAAAGTTTTTATTACAAATTACAAATTCTGTAACAGAAGCCAAAAACATATATGCATATAAGAAATATTTGAAAACGATACTGATACTTGAAAATTTTGAATTCATGACTTGTAAATTTTGGAATTTCGAAACATCGAGTCGTTGAGTGACGGCTTTACTGCAGGGGCCAATTCTTTATTTCTGCAATATTTCATCGCATATCTGAGTCTTACTGGGATTTCCAGCTTTTTCTCAAATTCTGTTTTTTCTCTCTAGTCTTTTGATTTTTTCGCTTCGTTAAACTTATTTGCTGTATTAGCCTTGCCGGTGAATAGAATAAGATAAAACAATATAAAGTTTGGGACTCCGGGAAATAAGTTGCAAGAACAGTTTACAGTCCAACGAGTAGATATGACATAGTCTTACAATAAGTAGTGAATAGAATTTTGTCAGCAGCGTAAAATAGTCATTTCTATCAAAAATCATCAGATTTTCATTCCTCTGAAGTTTATCTTGTTTTGCTAATCTCCATCGACTTGGATAATAATTTTTTTTTCGGATTTTCAGTGAAGGAGAAAGAAATATGTTAAGATTTGTTTTCTGTGATGAATAAAGAGTTGTTTTATTAAGAAGTGAAGTTTTCTGTCAATGTACGTTAAAAACGCCTGTAGTAATTAAAAAGAGTTTTCTGAAAAAGACGTTTCAAGATTTGGGATCTCACACGGACTGATTTATAGTTGAATGTAGAGGTGAGGAAACTTTTCCGATTTATTTATTTGAGGTCAAGGCTAAGGGGTTTTTTTGATCTATTATTATCATTAATATATTGAAACATTGAGGATTTGAATTTCAGTTAACAGATCCCGGAATTGCCATTGGAGAATATATTTTTATTAAGTCTGATTGCTGAAAGACTATCAGCAGATGATGTTGGACGCCCCATTATTGCTTACAAAAGAAAAAAAAAAGAGGAATCAGGAATTGATTTTTGGGAAGGAGTTTTGCTGAAAAGCCAAATTTTCATCAATTTTCCTAGTTCTGAAATTATCTGCGATATTGAATAATTAAAATTATTATATGTTAGATGTCGAAATTGAAAGATACGACTTTGAAGGCAACAAAGGCGCTCGCAGATACGGACCGTTTTCCTCTAATATTATACAAGCGAATCCTAAGGTTAACTAGTTTAAATTGTTAATTGTATATGTGTAGATGTATAAGTATTTCCTTACTGCAATAATCATTTGGTGCTAACTGCAAATTCAAACACGATAGTAACGAAATTTCTTAGAAGAAATTCAATCATTTCATCGTACTATTTCTTTTTTAATTTATCCACATTGGTCATACTGGCTTTTTTGTATTTCTATTTCTTGTCAGTAAGTTACTCATTAATGATTTCCTCAATCATTCCATTTGCATTTATTACTGGCCTAGTCTAGAGTATTGGGTATTTTATTTAACTATGGTGCTTTAATTTTCTTTGCGACCGAAATTCAAAGGAACATTTCCATCGGAGAAGTTAAATCTACATTAATTTTGAATCCTCCTGATATTCCGTTTCCCTTGTTACTCGTAATTATTTAATATATATATTTCATTACCGCTGATGTCTTACTTCCATTTCTTTTTTTTTTTTTTTATTATCTTTCATTGTAGTTAATTTGCATCTCAGCTTTATGAATCAAGCTAACTGCTCGGAAATTTTATGCTATTGACTCGAAAACATCTGCTTTTTCATAATTTGAGATTTAGGAGGAGTCAGTTCTATTGTTTTAATAACAGAAACTTAATTCTTTTATTTCAAGATTACATTATGGCCTGCCGAAAGAAATGCGCATAATTGGTGATCTGTACATAAAAGATGAGTTTCGAAGACATAAAAATGTTTCATCTGAACAAGCTTTGGTATTTCTGAAGGAATGGAAGGTGAATATATTATATGATGTGATTAAAACATTTTATTAAACACTTATTTGCTTATCCGATAAATTAATTGTTTGATACAGTTCTGCCCTACCCATTACTATTTCCAGATCGAAATGAGGTGCTTTCCCTACGTAGTGGGATTGTTAGAAATTTAACTCATAAAAGGAATGGAAAATGAATTCAGTAAATGGATCTTATTTATTTGTTAAAATCTATCAAGTATTCATGTATTTAAACTTTAGATAGTCGACTTATTAATGTTGTAACAAGTTTAGATAGTTAAAATAGTGTTATATGATAGAATAACAAAAATGAATATTGATGATATTTTTTTTACTCAGGAATATTGTACAGTCTTATCAAAACAACTATCTACTCGTGGTATTGCAAAAAAGATCTTAGGCGTCAATTTGAATGCCACATTACTGGATAGTTTGCAAGACGACCAACTTTGGCAATTATATAAGTTAAAACTGGAAGCAGAAAAACATAAAAATGATAACAATAATAAATCCGATTGTTAATAGTAGAAACTCTTATTGTTTATAGATCTTTGTAAAATATAAATTTGCTGTTGTAAATTTCAAAATTTCTTATATGTTCATTAAAACTATTTTAGGAAGTTGAAAACCTTAGGCTGGCAGGAGAAAAATTCGGAATTGCTTAATAGCTTAACAGGAGAAAAATTTGAAATTTGCATAGTAGTTTGTTTAAATTAAACAAAAATAATCGTTTTCAAAATTATAGTGAGCATTATCTAGCTAATAAATTTATTAATAATGCTATTTTCTACTCACTTATTTTAGTAAAAAAAGTGTATGCTAAGATTGAAAACTTCTGCAAATAAGATGTCGAAAGGTTAGATTTCGTGTTTATAATGTAGTGCTATATTATAAAGTAAATGGTATCAGAGAACTGTAAACAACTGATTATTATTTTGTTTAAATTAGGTATTATATCAATTACTTGTAAATATTATAGTGCAGATGATTTGAAATCATTTTGCTAATATTTCCCTTTTCTCCGAATAATTCGGAGCACTGATAACTTTTTTTCCATTTTATCAACAATATTTTCAACTTTATTATAGTCTTTTATTCTAAGCTACCTCTGAATATAATTAGTTGAGATTTTTCAATCTCTCTGGTTGATAGCCACTGCTTGCTCATGTAGATCGTTCTCTTCACTTCATCCCTCAATTGTCGATAAATAAATTACTTCAATAGCTTGAAAGTTTTAAAGCAAATTGAACGATTCTATTTAATTAATTGTTGCATTACAGCTTTATATCTCACAGCAAGGTAATTTATTAAATTAATTTACTGGACGCCTTCGTGGTGGATATTTTCCTTGTATTTATAATTTATTTGTATGTTCTTCACATTTACTGAGGATATTCAGCTAATTTCAATTTTCTTTTCATATTTCATTTTTCACATAAATTCTTCCATTAGTTGAGACCTAAAATTTTTTTTTTTTTTTTTTTTGAATACGTAGAGGAGTATATTATCATCGAAAAGATATCAGTACTAACACTAATATTTTTAATTTCTCAAACATTTTTTCGTCACGTATCTATTTATCCAAAATTTCAGTTTGGTTTCAAATATTTCGGATAATTTTCTTCTATATTGCTTTAATTATAGAATTTTTCTATTTTTACATCTTGTATGAATAGGAAAAAATACTGCTCTGTTTCCAAAAGAACTGTGGATTTATCCTTTTTCAGTGAGGAAAAGTTTTATGACAATATGAGAGAAGATATTATATAATAAAACTATAAAAATAGAAAACAAAGGAATTTTAACGAAAGCATATTACTGGGAAACAATCACAACGATAAAAGTATTGTATAAAAAAATCTGCTTAAATATTTGTCTTTCTGCAGTCCAACATCTATCATAATCAATAAAGCTTTCAATGAATTTTAAATTTCAAAAAATGAGGGGAAAAATTGTTTCCAAACATAATTTCCGACGAATGTATTGGTATGCAGTTTAATTCGAAAGCACTGCTTATCTGTTCGGAAATATCTGAAAATCCAGTCACTTGATATCCACAGATTGAAAAAATAATTGCCCATTCTAATTTTTTTAAATATTTATTTCTTTAATAAGAGAGTGGAAAGAAATGGTAGAAAAGAAACTGATGCAAATGTAAGAAACAGATAAAAGCAAGATTAAGTGAAAGACATAAATCTCAATCGTTTTAAGATAAAAAAGTTCGTAACACAGAGGAAGATAACATGAAAAAGAGAAAATAGTAAGTGAAGATTTCTTTAAAATACAAAAATCTCAAACAGAATTATCATCGAACTGGTTGTGTAGTTGATTCATTCTCATATACCGTCGCTATTTTTTTCAGCTGTAGCGGTTTCAGCAGGTATGAAATAGATGTTAAGGCCAAAAAGATACCTGAAAATTAAAAATGTAATCTATTCCTACATTTGAAGTGGAAAATGGGTATATAATATCACTTTCCTCGCGCATCACTATTATTCAAAATATAATGCATATAGAAAAAGTGAAAAAAGAAGACTAATTCTTGAAAAAATTTAAGTTGATAACTTTCTAACCGAAAGAGACTAGAAATTAGATAATTTAAACCATCTACAACAAAACAACCTACAATATATGCATAAAGATGGTTTAAACTATCTAATTTCTAGTCGGCCAAACTTTTTTTCTTATCCCATTTCACTATCTCAATTTTCACATCGAATTTGATGAATTAAGTTAAATACCTGGAGCAACGCTTGATTTTGTCAACCTTGGATAGAAACAAAAAAACGCAAAAAACAAATATAGTATTCCACGCCTAATACCATCAAAATTCAAAATCAATGTGAATGTTCGACAACAAATTCCTTCGACTCTACAAAAAAATAAATTTTCATTTCAACGAAAGTCTCCACTGCCTGAATATTGTCACTATTCAAGATTTTTATCTTAGCTTTATTCAGTTGTTTTCCCAAGTATATGACTTCTGCTTTTTAAAATCCTTCATAATTTACCCATAAAGTTCTAAAGAAGTTCTATTCATCGAAGAAAATAATAATCGTATATTTGGGAAAACAACTAAATAAAGCTAAGACGAAAGCCTTGCTAAAATATTTCCTTTTCATAAAAACAAACAAAAATTACTTTTTAAGAAATCATTATTGAAAAAAAAAATCGGAAAAAAAGTTTTTTTTGATTGATGAAAAAGTGAAAGCTAGTATTGACTTTAAAAAATCAAACCCGCAACAAAGCCGAATTATATAGCCTGCTTCAAGTAAAAATAAAGGAACTCCAACAAAAGCCAAATATATTCCAAATGGAAGTGAACTGATCGATAGAATTGAACCAATCGATGATAACCAAACCACTCAAATGATTCTCAAAATTTACTACTCGATTCTTAAAATTTATTACTCACAAGATGCATTACCAATTATTCAATGAAATACCAATTTTGTTTCAAGGATGATAGCCAAATGAATGTTTCGTTGTCTAATATAGATTTAAATGATAATTTAATAAGCTCGAAAAGTTCCAATACTTTATTTTATAATTCATCGAATAATGAGTAGCACTGATAAGAATCAATATATAAACTTATTATCTATACTTGATTCAATCAAACGAAATTTGAGCAATGTTTATTCTTTCAGAAATTGGCATATCATATAGAAAGGCTTTAAAATAATATATCTAGTAAAACTTAACATCAGATTTATGTAATCAGACCACAGTCAACAAGAAGACATGCAATGAGCTAGAAATTCTGAATTGAATTTAAATATAACGTGAGAATCTTTTAAATTTAAATATTGCTTAACTGGTTCAAATATTTTTGGAGAGTTCAAAAACTGATATAGCGCGATAAATTCTACACTTGAAAGTATCTTTTTATAATCTCAAATAATGCAGTTCCATTAGAGCATTTCATGTACAAAGCCATCGTCAATTAATTTCTACCCAATATTTCTTGATATTACCAAGCGAATAATTTAACCTATTTAGGAAATTTTTGAAAAATGAAATAATATAGAGAGTGTAAGTGGCAAATAAATAAGAGAATATTAATATTCTAATGCCTCTGATCTCAGATCATAAGCTAGGATAAGAATTTTCTGTAGAATCGTGATAGATGTTCGGTCATTCGAAACAGTATTTTGGGAATGGTATAGGATCAACATTCATTATATATTTACCTGTTAATAATAATAATGAATACTTCATCCATTCAATATTCAAAATCTTACCTAAAACTGTCAACAAACCAATACCCGTACGTATCGGTGTCAAATATTTACAAAAATAGTAACGATACGTATACGTATCACTCGCTTCAACCGAACCATTTCCAGTATTGGACATTATAAAGATCTAAAATAACATCATACATAAAATTTAAGAAATAAAAGATCGATTGAATTTAAAAAATGATAAAAAAGATTTCTCTTCCAAGGAACAATAGAAGATTAAGATGTTTTTGAACAGATCTCGTTGTTTCCATTACGCATCACAAAATTAGGTACTGTAAAGAAGAAAATAATATCAAAAATCATTTCAATGATTATAAAACTGACCTTGTCAATCTTTCTCGCAGAAATAAAAACAAAATGTCTTGATAGTAAGGTTACTTATAAAAACATATCTTCGAAGAGAAAAATAAGACACTTTATAAATCAGAGCATTTATATAAACTAGTAAAAAAAATAAATGGATATCATTTCATAGAAAAATCAAAAAGATAAGCCAAACAAACAAAAAAACTATTTGCAATGATAAATTGACAATTACAAAGCGACTTTTATTAATGACTTGGGTGGTGTCCTACTTAATATTATGAATAAAATGTCGTGTTCTTTACTTGTGAATGGTCACTCCCAACAAAAAAAAAAAAAGAAAAAAACTTCTCATTATATGAAACACACCGAATGATAATCAACGCACAATAATATACAAATAAAATAAAATCAGAAGAAGCAAAATACCCAAATATTATAAATAATAACTTAATATATATCAAATATATATATCGTGTAGAAATATATCAGCTACTAAAACATTTTCTCTTTTTGCAAATTATTTGAGCAATTATATTAAGAATATCCATAGCCGATAAGTACAAAGAATATTCAATATCACTTTGTTTTATTTTCATTCTTAAATGTCAACTGTGTAGCATGTTTATGGGAAACAGTCTTCATCAAACTATTTGCATGCTTTCGTCTATCATTCCTATAAAAAATTAGAGTGGATCTTGACAGTATCATTCACAGGAAATAAAACTTGATTTTTAGAAGTTAAGGCAATCCCTATATTTTAACTATTCTTGATTATAATCAAACAATAATCGCTTTCAGATTCAATTTCTTTATTCAATTAAATGTTATTTTTTTTAATCTGAAATTTAAGTTATACCTGCTCATCACAACTTGATCTCGACATCCTTTCCCGCCTTCCCAAAACTGTGATTTTATAGGGATAATATTCTTGTCACAATTTATACACGGTTTGGTTTTTTGAAATGGCTAAATGTTAGTAATAATAAATAAAACTTTATATAAAAATAGTGATTCTCCACATAACCTTTTAAAAACATAAAAATTAATTCAACGAACAGTGGTATCAAAACTCATTTGTGGAAATGCGAGATTACTTGATCAATCGGAAACTGAAAAGACTATTGGTCTCCTAAATAGTTTTACAAACTATTATCTTTTTTGCTTTTGTAAAATGTTTGCATTCTATGAAAACTCGAAATTAGAAGAGATAAAAGATTAATGAGCTTTATTACTTGTTCTTTGCTGCAAAAACCACAGACCATTCGATTAGCCAACTTTGTTTCATGCTCCTTTTCAGCATCGTTATGACACAAGTCACAGGGATATAGCTTTCCACAACAAGGAAATCTACAAAGTTGAAAATTTAGGATCCAAATTTTAAATAAAATTTTTAAATTAAAAAAAAAAAAAAAACATAGTTCAATGAAAAATAAACGGAAAAAAAGGAAACCTGAACCATCGGTAACTTTTTTTATAATGTTTGCAAGTCCCATTTGCTGGGAGTGGTTGACCTTCAATTAACATCATCGATCGTTCGACTTTCTTTTTTTTCTGCTAAAAAAGAAAAAAGCTTGCCTGGCCATATTTTTTTCCATTGTTATGTAAGCCGGTCATTTTCACTGTTTATTAACTTAGTCACTCAATATAATCATTGTTCCAAATACACATCAAGATAAATAAGTGTTCCCTCCGCCTTCTTGACAGCCCAATTCCTGACCAATGTTGTAATAACTTCTCAAATATTAATTCAAATGTATTAATCGAGCATATCATTGATTTAAAAGAAAAAATAATAAATGGATATAGTTGACTCACTTTATCTTTTGGTATAGAACTATCTTCTTTCGCAATTGAATTAAAGTCACCAACAAATTGAATAGTTCTAATTTCAAACTCACATTTACTATGGCAAATATAACACCAACTCTTATTGGCTACTCCATATGTAAGATTCTGAAAACAGTGGTAAACTTTAACCAATTCTTATGAGAGGAAAATCTGAACCATTAAGGAATTTAAAATGACTGAAAGAATTTCTAAGAATCACGATCATGAATAACACCAATCTGTCCTCAATCTAATCAAAAAATCAGCAAATATAAGTTCTAGCAGCTTCATCCTTACTTGAAAAAAAAAAGTGCTGCAATATCAAGAAAGCCTTCGAACTTTTACAAAATAGATGTGTTTTATAGGCAACACTACGATTATCGTAATGATTATTTCTAAATTAAAGACTTAAATTGCAATTTTCCGATCATTTCTTGATTTCTTATTTATATAATGCAGAGAAGACGAAAAAATACTACTTTAATTAATAAGTGATTCTTTCAACCATTTCATTCAGGTTTAACAAGAGATAAATAAATTAAAGTAAAAAAATGATGACTAGAAACATAAATTCCTACCGCAAGATTGGTGACCAAATCTTTAGTGCACAAATCGGCTGCTAATGCACTGTGAATGTCTAGGAAATGGTAATTTAATTATCAAAAATCAAAGTTTCTATAGACTATTTAGGAAAAAGTAACCTTACGAATATGAAAATACCAAAAGATACCTCAGCTGTAGCTTCCTTACTGCAATGCAAGCAAGTATAAGATAGTTTTGATGAAAGCAACACGCAATCTAGTGGGACACAACCCTTTGGTTCAAGTAACGCAATAACATTTGAATTTTGATGTACGAACTGAGGAGAAATACGGATCGAAAAGCCATTTAAGCATCTGAAATACATTATATATAGTTTTTCTTTCTAGAAGAATTTCATTTTAGAGTTACTGTCTGATTAATTTGTCCGTCTTTGACAGTGAATATCAAATCAGATGATAATAAGAATTCATATAAGCGTAAAAAACTTACTTCTGGCAGTGTGACGTAGAAAGCTGTTTCACTGAACACGTCAGGAAAGATAATGCACCACATTTTGCACATCTGAGGCTTAGAGCCATTGTGATAATAGATAACGTAGCAATATTTCCATTCAAATCGTTCCAAGAAACACGAGCTTCAATGAATTTCACTTTTGATGATTGTTCAGAGCTGGATTCTTCTTGCTGAAACAAATAAATATGTAGAGCACTGCAGCAGGAAGTTTCCAACAAAAACTAAAGTATTGCAATTCACTAAAAATGGACATTATTTAATGTAGCGACAGTTTAAAAATAAAGTAAGACACTGTTTCAATAAATTAATTAATTAATTAAGTTTTGTACTTTTGACAAGTTGCATAATTATCACAAAACGAGTTGTCATAAAATTATGTAAAATAATCGTAAATGGGTTATTGAAAACTTTTTATGTCTTTTTTTGCATTTTTAGATTTTACCATAACGATTGCTGTCTTCGGTGTTGGCTCAATTCCTGCTTCATCATCTTTGTGATCTTGAATAATTTCATCACTATCACGAATTAATGCTTTCCCTTTATAAGACTGGAAAAATAGAATTTCATTTCTTGAGAGAAGCTCAAATTCTCCATAAATAAGCCATTGACGTTCTGCTCAAAAAAAAAAAAAAAAAAAAAAAAAAAAAAAAAAAAAAAAAAAACAAAAAACAAGAAAAAAAAAGCCTATTTCAGATGATTGAGGATTTACCAAAGTTATATATACTCATGAAGTGAAGATTGTGGTTAAAAACGAAAAAAAAATTCAAATAATTGAATTAAAAAAGAACAGACTAAAACAACAAAATATCGCATTTTCAGAGCTTGATGGCATTAAAGCAACCAATAACGATCATAGAAGCTGGTGGTTTCTTAGATAAGTCAATATGAGTGCAACATCAATTCAATAATTTTCTGAAACTACTTAATATACCTCGGGATCAATATTTTCGTTTTGACTGGTCAAGTTTGAGAAATTTATTTGATGCAACGTAATGCCTTCCTTTTCGGCTTCAATAATCAATTTTGTTCTTCGCAAACCACCGACAAAAAAATCCAAAATATTTCGATCCAACCAACGAATGAAGGTTTTGCCGATACCGATATAAGTATTGCATTTTTCCGCTTCCATGAACTTTTCCTGCAAATAAAACAATTGAACAGCGTTCATAACCGCCAGTTTAAATATTTTTTGCTTAAATCAACCAAATTTGTGACTACGCGTATATATCAAATGTATTTATTGTTCGAATGCATTTATTTGAAAGCCAATTAATTAAGAACTTCTCTCAATTTTCTTTTTACTGTATTTTCGTTTTGTTAACGAGCCAATTTTTTGTATAGATTTTAAATGATTCGTTCAGTTTCTAGAACAATAACCTCCAGAAATTTTTTAACTTCTTTATTGAAGTAAGTAACAAGTGGAATAGGTAAAGTTGATTCACTCAAAGTCACCATAATCGATTCACATGGATAATGCTCTGGAATTTTGAGTCGCAGTCTCACAGCTCTTACTTCGAAAACCTAAAACTCGACTGTCAAGAAATTTGGATTTTTACATTTTATAAAAGAGAAAACATTAAAAATTCTCCAAATTTTTGTCAGTTTCAACCAGTATAAATTTTTTTTTTTGATGCGTAAAGTGACAATATTATGTAAATAATCAAAAGTGAAAAATACATAAATTAGATCACTGTTAAAATTTTTTTATAAAATAAGAGTATTCCAGAAAGTTTGCAGGAAACAAACCCATTCAGGATCCGTGATTTTGTATTCGAATTCGATAAAATAAGAACTGCCATCATATGCAAACTTCGCATCACGAAATCTTCGGCCAAAATAATTGATTTCAGAATTTCGTATATCCAATTGTTCTTTTTTTCCGATATCGTCTCTGCTTATCGTTGATATATTTGGTCGAACTATGATTCTAGCAGGTTTGAGATTATCATATGATCGGATAGGATCAGAATCGTTTCTCTTCCTTTCATTTTGTATGTGTAAAAATCGGCAATATTCTCCAAAATAGCACGAATTTTCAGCAGCAAAGTATTTGCAGACTTTTTTTTTTGAAGCCTTCAGCGGCAGTGCAGAAACATCATCACTGTTCTCCTTTTTTGCCAAATCTGCAACAAAAATATTGGACAAAAAGTTTGTCCAATATATTATAAAATTTCACAAAAATAATTAAACGTAAATATAATCGAAAGGCCAACATGTAAACTTCCAATAACATCGAACTATACGGCCTGTAAAAGCATCAGCCGATAAACCATTTATTTTTTTATGCCGACAGATTACGATATCAATAATTCAAATCGCTGAAATTAGCAACCAACAAATAAAGAGAAATGTATCTAATTGCTGGAACAATCAGAGAATACATCTTATTGAGCTTCAAAACTGATTAATTGTTCTCCTAATGAATATTCGAAATTTAATTCATAACAAAAAAATTTAAAGGTAACAAGAAATCAAAAGAGAAATTATTTTATTTATTGAATCAATCTCATCTATTTCAACATATATAACCTCAAAATATTCTTTCCGCTTACTTTTTTCCTTTATATTTGAGTTTGATATGGGCTTCGAAATAGAAGATAGAGTGGCATTTCGTTCTACAGTTTGAATTTCAGGAGTGCCAAGAGCAGGTAGTGATTTCTGATATTTGGGCTGTTTTTTCGGCGTATCTCGGAAGCGTCGATAACCATAACGTGCACTTTGAGGCGCAGCGCCTCGGAAATATCTAGGAGCGGAAGACTTTTTCTCCGATGAACTTTTTCTCGTCTGCTGATCCAAAGACATCAGAAAAAAAACTAGAAAATACAGAAAACAAAGTTGATTTTTACATTAATAACTTCCCAACTCTCATAACGAAAACAACTCTAAAAAAAAAAAAAAAGAGAAACATTCAGACGTGCATGCAAAAACTGTCATTAAAACAAAACAAACTACTAATTAGAAACGCAGCAATTCAATTGATAATATTAACATCACATTTATCTTTTAATTTCCTGTATCATAATGGCGGAAAATGTATAACGACAAACAAGGAATTTCATAGATTGAATCATAGTCAATCCAAGATCATTTTCTCTCTCTTTAAAACAATTTAATGGCACAGTAAAAAGGATAGAATCTTTTTTTACCAGCGCAATGTACTTGATTAGGATTTTCCGCTCCGCCTTCCAAACTAATCGATGATTTTCATCATTTCAAATGTTATTAAGGAATGATAATATACCAGTTTAAAAAAAAAATTGCTCAGCTTCTTGGTTTATTCAGGAAAATCGTTTCAGATGACTCAATTTTTCAAAAATCACAAAGATATCAACAAAAAAAAAAAAAAAAAAAAAAAAAAAAAAAAAAAGCGAAACAAATACGAATTGACGTATCATTTCATAAAATCATCACTGCTCAATTTAATACAAGAAATTTAAACAAGTTCCAGTGATTCAGCTTTCTGACTTCTTTTTATTTCTAATTTAGGGAAAACTTCAATAATACAATTCATTCCATAGCTTGAACAAATATAGCAGCAGCCTTCACTAGAAATTGGCAAGAGAAAATGAAAACAAAACAAGGCATAGTAATATCAATTATCAAACAGCAACAATAGTGATTCAACCAAATTTGTAACAAACAAATACCTTCAAGGGCACGATTCATAAATTATTCAAATTGAAGAAAAATGAAACAGCTACCGACAAATTATCAGTCCAGCTGGTTGTAAATAATTGAAATATCTTTATCAGATCTTTACATCATTTACTCGTAAGTGTTTTGCGTACCAAAGGATATAATTTCAATGAATTTTCTATGGCTACAGCAATAGCATGCCTTAATTGCTGAGGTTCTGCAATGCCAACAAATTCACAACATGCTAACTGATTTAATGATGGTAACATGCCAACAGTAACTGAGAGATGCGCATTTCCCGGGAATTCCTCTGAATCAGTTACAGAAGAGAACGGAAGTGAGCTGGTTGACGGATCAACAATGATGCGGCCATCTGCCAGCATAACGATATGAGCTGCTACACAAACATCATAAACCTGGATACCAGAATCAATTAGAGCCAATGAAGCAGCTATTAAAGCAGCCGCCAAAACACCACCATCATCGTTGAGGACCGTTAATTCAACATCAATCTGTGCTTTGCAAAATAAATCCAAACATACAATTGATCGTAATGCTGATTCTACGGCATTACGCGTTTCACTGTTCTCTTTACTTGAAATTGAGGAAGAACCTGAAATTCAAATGAACAGATAAAGGACAGATAATTAAATACTATCCAACTGAACACTCAATAACTTTTAAACAAATAGTTATCTCATCAATGTAAACACATTATGAAATGAATCTATGTCACTCTCCATCTTTATCCTTATATTTTTTATTCTTTAATTTTATTTATTATATCAGTTGCCATCGATCGATGTATACCATAAGGAATATATTAGAGTCATCGAGAAGATTGCTAATAAAATAACTAAATTCATTTCCTGTTCCATCAAAAGAAGTAAATCTATGGGAAAGAACATAATAAGTTATAAACGGATAATGCGAACACATGGCGAAAATGAAGCACAAGTAAAAGAAGATAGTCTAAGATAAATGGACCCGGCATGACTGTTATTTTTCAATAAGATCAGAAACATTATTTCAGAAAAAGTAAGAATAAGGTGACATCATATTTCTATCTTTTTCGTGATACTATTTAACCAGTCGGATAAAATACTACTCTTTTATAATTCCGAATCAGTTTTCCTAAGGCTAAGATATATTCGCTTCACTGTTTCGATATTTGGATTTTGCTGATTAATTTAAAATGTTGAGAAAAGGAAAAAGTCAAATAAATACCTGGAACAGCAGTGCTCTCCATTGAAACATTCTTCAGAAAGACACAAATTTGCCCTTCCGTCGGATCTACATCCGTATTTTTTGTTATTTCTTTAGGACCATCAACAGCGCAAATAACTTTTGTTGAACCAAATTCAACATAAACCGTCCCTTTCTGATCATGTAAAGCACCTGTCTGCATTACAATAGATCGGAATGTGTCTGAAGAGCTTCCCAAACTCGTTCCAGTTTTATCATTTTCTATTCGTTTCAGTAGGTTATTTAAGGGTACTGGTTTTACTGAGGAATGCTGCATAGTCTAGAATAGGGAGAAAAAACCAATAAAGCAAAATTTAATAAACAAATCGATGCAATATAAAGGATAAAAAAATATATGAAAGATCTATTCGATTTCATCATTTATTCAATCATTTATAAAATCATTTCTACTTACAATGTCAGTGGCCAAGTTCAAGTTTATTTCCTATTAAAATAATCACTTCAAATTTATTTTTGTTTGCAAAGCAATATAATTTATTCACACATGCTTAGCTAGCAAGAATATTTCTAACAAAATCTAAAACAGTATTTTTTGTATATGGCCATTGGAAAATTATATTAACCGCGCAGAGAAATCATTGAAACTTGGATTTACTGTAATGATAAGCAAATTTTAAGAGAATCTATGTTGCTAATACAAGAAGTTTAATGGTAATATAATTTTCGTTAAAATTATATCTGAAATTCTCATAATCATGAGACCACCTAGTTCCAGATTTGGTTCATCCTTCATTTACAGCTCCCTCATGACTTGTCCACGACGTCGAAATGCGAAGGATACGGGACTACATGTGGTACTTCAAACAGATCTGGAATAGTAACTCATGAATTAAGATGTCAGTTTTGTTGAAAGAATGGAAGAAAAAGAGAGAGGGAGGGAGAAATAGTGCATGTTATGTTATAAGAGCGAGGAAGAGATTGGAAATGTCCCTGAAAATGATGTATTATGGGATCTAAGAAAGTTTACAATACATGAATTAAAATATGAATAGTATTAGATTTGAAAAGAGGATAAAACAATGATCACTTGCTATTGATTAGTTATAAACAATTAGACTAAATTAATTTAGGAATTAGTTAGAATTAATGTAAGAATTGAAAACTGCAAAAAAAAAAAATGGAAAAAGGGTGAAGCAAAAAAAAAAAAAAAAAACGAATTAAAAGAAACAATGGAGTTGAATAATTCTATGAAATTTTTGCTTGCTTAAATTCAACTAAAATTGATATGAATTTCGAAAATTTGTGAAAATAAAAATTGAAACGCAAGTACGTGAAATTAAATTTCTTGCATATGTATTGACACTAAATACTTCAATTTTTAAATCCTATAATTCATCAAACAACCTATAAAGTAATAAAAATTCTTTTGTTTAGTAACAATCAACATAATGAAAAATGCAACCTTACATCGTCCCTGCATAGAAATAGATATAAATGAAATTTATCTACGTCTTAGACATTCACCACTTTTCTTTTATTAATTTAAAAATTTTCAGCATTTTGGAATTTCATTTCGAATTATGCTTTTTTTTCTTTTTTTACAGCAACACAATTGTTCGATTATTCGAAGGGGAAAAGAAGTTTCAGAATTTCTTTCAAATGAATGGACTTTTATTTGAAATGCCTGCCATTTTTGTTGAAAAAAATGCAAGAAAATCTAGGATGAAAGGGAGGCAGAAATAGCGAGAAGGTTTGTCGTGCTGTTTGAAGATTTATCCGTTAGTATTTCTGAGCTTTTTTCAATAAGAGTATGTCTTTTTTTTTTTTTTCTTAGAAACAGAATTTGGATTACTGATATTTTAATGAGAAAGTTTACAGTTCAACATTACATCACTAATTATAAAAATTTAGAAAATAAGCAATTATAAAACTTCATGACAAATGTATAGAATAAACAAATGATGCTGTTTTATTGGGATATACGAAATTACTTTATATAATACAACAGTTAAATTGAGCGGGTGCAAAAGAATCACTGTCTATCCAAGAAAAGTTCAGAATTTGAAAGCTAATTACTCAATTCGATGAAGTATGTTTGAATTTGGACCGTTGATTACCATCAATTTGTAATTAAGGATCACTGAAATCCATTCCAGCGATTGGACAGTAGCTTATCTATTGCATGATTAAGTACGTGAGAAAAAATAGAAATTAAAAGAGATGAGATTTATATGATTACTGATTATGTATACTGTCATTATTACAGGAAATGTATCTGATTAAAAAAATATGCAAAAAATAGTGGAAAAGTCACAGTACGAATCATATCAAATACTGTCATTTCGAAATTCATTAAACTTGCTTGCCTCAGTTAATTGCTGAATTCGATATATCTACAAAAATTATAATTTTAAATTTAAGTGATATAAAAAAAACTCTACAATTCATAGTAGTGATTTTTCTATTAAATAACAAATTTAAATGAAATAAATTGACTAATTAGCTCTCTTCTAATTATAGTGCAGAAATTGTAGAAATGGCAATAGGAATTGATATAACAAGTGATGCGGTTGTTATCATCAAGTTTCGTGATGTTTAATAAGGATCATTTCATCATTACTTCAGCTTAAATTATGACTCATTAAGAATTCTTCCACAGCTAGACGTCTCTTCAAAAACCAGTGTCGTTATTTTAAAGGGTAAGATTATTTTCTCGTATTTCACAGGAAACTATTAAGAAAAAGGAATGGTGATGTGAGACAGTACAAATACAAATAACCTTTCAAACAAATCGGCAGCCGGTAGTTTTTTCTTTTCTTTGTTAGTTAGCAGTATTTATTGTCTGAAAGGAATGTAATTATTTTTGTATGTGAGAAATAAATGTTTCAATGTTTTTCGGCAAAATCAAGCCTGCTTGTAGCAATAATCTTGATTTGTTTTGTCTGTCAAATCAATAAATCGTCATCATCATCATTATCATCATTATCGATATTATCATTTCTAATATCTCCCAATCTACCATTGCCATCGCCATCAACATCACCAAAGCCATGTTCTTCTGGAAATCATTTATTTGAAGCCAACGAACAATTATTTTTTGTTGGCCGATCCATTGTCAAGGTTAAGATTTCTTGTCAAAATTAATTTACATCGAAGTGATTAAATGTTAGACAATTTGTTAGTTTGCTTGATGTTTTTTTGTTTTGTTTTAATTTTATCACTTTGTTGATTTCCCCTTCTACTCTACTTTCTATCGTAATCCTTATATCAAAAAACGTCTACAATAGAGAATTGAAATAAAACTTGGCTTTTGAAGTATGTCATTCTCCATAAATGGAAATAATTAAGCTATTTGTCAATTTGTTGAAATTTTAAAAAAGTGTGTTCCAGAAACTTCCAATGCCAATTCATCGTAGTATCAAACCCAGTATTGGATTTCGCGAATCAAAAAGCAAATATACTTCTTCCAGTGATAAAGGTCGAAACTATAGCTAATTTATGGCAATCCCGTAAGGGATACAGTAACCAGTGACAACGTTGTTCAGAATTTTAAATTTAAAATTTATGGAGATCAAATTTTTTCGGAACTTTTTGAAATAGTTATTTCTAAGTCACCGCCTCAAATTCATTAGTTCCATATATGTCTGCAAAAGTTTATCTCTCATGACTCAGATAATCCTTCTTTTTGTTCCATCATAAACATATTTGCTTTTGCAGTGACTTAAAAGTTTAATTTCTTTGGCAGATTGATATTCAGTAATTATCAGATGTTTTTATGCGCTTTAGCGGGATTGAGCCAAGATATTTTTGTAGGATATAGAAATCATACTCGAAATAGAAGAGATATTGATCAAGATTGCTCTACTGGATTATGTTGCTTGAAAATAATATATTTTGATTTCCATGAGCATGGTATGAACAATATTATCAGCCCATCAGGGTGTGTAATTTAATTTCATCAATTTTAATTAATAAAAGATTTCTTTTAATGCAATTCATATCATGCAAGAAGAGCAAAAACTGAAAATTTACAAACAAGCATTCGTTTTTGGGTTCAAATTTTTGCTATTATTTGAAGTTAAATTAAAATTTTCGTACACATATGATCATAAATTTGATTTTATAGATTCAATATGAATTTCTGTGAAGGAGAATGCAGAACAGATATTCCGACTAATGATCGTAATACGCTAACTTTTTATGACAAAAATGATCCAGAGAGCCCGTTTAAAATAAGACTGTCTTGTTGTGTACCAATTAAATGGTCATCAATTGAGGTATTAACTAATTACTGCTATTATTTCGGTGTAATTAATACATTAACAATATGCTTATAAGAGGGTTTTAAAAAATTCCAATATTCGATTTTAGTAATCGTGTTTTATTTTAGGTATGTTATAAAACTTTTCATAGTTTAGAAAGATTGCTTTATGATCAAAGCATATCATTGATTTCTTTCTTTCGAAAATATTTGGCGGATTGCTTGATTGCAAATTAATTTAAATGATCTCATCTTTCGAGGAAGAAGAAATATTAATAGCGGCATTTCAGATTGTCGAAGACAGAAATGGTATTGAATTTAATCGCACGCTGGAGAATGTCAAAGTGACGGAATGTGGTTGCGTACTTTAGAACCAAAGTTTGCTCGCCAAAATGTCTCTAATGTGATATAAGCCTAATTAAAAAATAAAATCTCCTATTATTGGATATATGAGTGGAAGAGAAAAAACTGAAATTCACATAGTACGAACAGTTCAATTGCCAAAATTTTTGCAAATTTTCAAAAACTTCACAAGAAATAAAGAATATTTGAGGATAATATTCGAGAAAAAATAATGTCTCAAAACATGAAATATTGTGCATTTTGCATATCTTTTCCAATCCATATGTGGTCAAGTGAAATATTTTGAATGATTGATCCATGAATTTCGTTGAAGATCATGGCTTTGAGATATATTCCAGAGTTATATGGCTTGCTACAATAAATGACAGAATTAATCATGATTCTGTTTATACATCCGGTCGTAAAATTTCCGGGGAGAAAACAAGCTTCAGTGAGTGCAAGAAATGTAACAATTTTTACTCTTGTCTTTTTTGATAATACTGATAATTCTTAAAGATAATTCCAGGTGATCCTATAATTTCTAGTCTTTCTATTTTTCCCAATTTTTCACTGATTTATGATGCATTCTCTTTCATCTAAGCAGTGATTTTTAATCTTTGTAAGTCGTCTGTATTTTTTTTTCTTTTTGTCTGTATTATATTTGTCGTCACTGCTGACCTTTTGTTTATAAATTCAATTTTCAGAAAAAAATGTATTTGAATATTCTATTTTTCTGTGAACTTTTTCTATTAAATGTCAAATGCGTATACATTTATTTATTTGTATGTAGTTTCAAGCATGTAATAAAATTTGCAATTTAACAAAAGTTTGCAATTCGTTGCAATTCTCGTTTGCAAAAATAATTCACAAATGTATTAATTTTGCAGAAATTAATGGTGATCACTGTGCTTTGTGAAAATGACATAATTTGGAGTAATGAGGAATTTAAATGACATTTTAATGCAAAATTGACATTTGTTACATACATTTGTATTGTTTGATTGCAAAAATTTTTATTCTTTGAATAATTTCCACTTTTACTGCAATTAATTTAATACATATAATTTTAAAAAAAAGTGGAATGGCTGTTATTGAATCAATTGTTTTGTGAGATAAAATCAGCTTTTCGGTTGTTTTAAAATGTTTGATGAATTATTCATTGAGCCATATCGAGAGGAACGAAGAATTCGGCTTGGTCGTTCAAAATTTATTGATATTTTCTTCTACAGTGGTGTTTATGATTATCGTTGGCTAAGGATTTTCATTAATTTTCCTATTGGATTTTTGATCGCTTTTTTGCTCTACAAATTTGGTTAATGCATGAGAAATTTCTTCTTAAAATTCAATTCGGAATTTTCAAAAAAACGCTTTAAAACATATTAAAATGTTATCAGAGTTCAGTATCTTATTTACTACGATTCATATCATACTTACTATGTATGGTTTCGGAAGTATAGACTTTAAAAAAAAAAGAAAAATGGCTTTCTAATAAAAAGTATGAATTTAAATATTTAATGTTTCATAACAAATAATTAATTAGAAGATAAGCTTTTTCCTAAGCATTTAATATTATTAAGAACTCTAGTTTTTTAGCCTGGCATCAAATTAATTTTGCTGATTTTGATCGAATTGCGGAACAGATCCTAAAATGGTCACTGATTCTGGCTTGTTCGGTAACATTTGCAATCAGTCCGGTACTGTTTACATCTTTTCTCATCAAATTTTTCCATATTCTTGATATAAAATAATTGGTTGGCATAATTTTAATCTCATAAATAAATTTTACGAAATTAAGTTAAAAATTTTGTGATATTATAAGATCAGCGGATTCATTACAGTTATTTCGATGTGCAATCATATGCGTTCTATTTGGCGCTTTGGGAAAAAATGGTCAAAATTTATTATCAATTGTAGTTTTCAACAGTTTGAGCAGTGGTCCGCTAGAAACTATCTTACAGAATTTCAAAGTTAGTTCAAATATGATTACCTGCCATATCAAGCAAAAGGAGGACATGATGACACAACGGGTTGTTATGGCCACTGGCCCAATTGAAGCTTTTATGGCCAAACAATTTGGTGAGTTTCATGATGATAATATTTACAATTACTTACAAAATTATAAGTGATCTGTTTCAAAATGATTACTCATTTAATAAAGTTTATTATTGTTTAAAAACATTATGAAAGTACTTGAAAGAGAAGGATTTATTCGGTTGAAAATTTGGAAGCACATACTAAGAATCTAAACAAAAATTATGATTTCATAAATTTTTTGAAGATTTAAAGAATTTCTGCAGCTCTTTGAAACATGGTCAATAATTTCTTTATGAATTAATTTAATTTAATGACTTATAAATTACTTGCTTTAATGATTTATTATCATCCTGATTGGGTTGATACAAGAATTTGTTGAAAATTATCATTGTGAATTTTTATCATTTCGAAGAAGATAGAATATCCTTCACTACCTATTAAAAAGATTCACAGGAAGGGGCTTGATTTCAGGTAAATCAACTTCAAAGGGACGAAAAGTGATAGCAATGTTAAAATCATTGGTAGAGCCACTTGAATACGACTTCACCTTGAGCGATGAAGATAAAGCCTTGGCCGCAACAATCGATGCTGCTGAGGTTTAGTAATAAAAAACTTCAACTTTAAAAACTTTAAACTTGAAACCTTAACTTTAAACTGAAAAACTTCACTTTTACTTGTTTCACAAAAATAATCATTTATATTAATGCTAAGTCAGAAATTTGAAAGAATTAAAAGATTTTGTTAATCAATTTGAGTATTCCATCGGGATTTTCATGACAAGCTTAATCTGTCATTTGCTTCTACCATTATTTTTAGATTATTTAAAGAGTAATTGATTACAAATTGTGAAAAGATACAGATTTTTCAGCCGTTTTCATTTTTTAATAGCTACTAATAATTCTTCAGAAAAAGAAGCAATTATTATTAAGATTAAAAGGAATGTTTCAACATTATTACTAAATATTTTCTGAAAGAAGTTGTGATATAACTTGAAAGTGTCAAAATTTAATTAGTCATAAAACTTAATTAGCTGGATTTTCTTCGGATCAAATTATTCTACAGCTTTTCAAAATGAATTCTATCCAATTTACAGTATCATCTCTCGTTTTTTTTTAAAGGTTTTACAAACGCGTGATTCAATGCTCAATAAAGAACCGGAAGATGCGAAAGAAGAAACGAAAATTAAAATGCATAAACCTGTGGTACCGGTCTGGAATAAATTAAAATCAAAAGTAAGATTCAATTCACTAGAAAAATTGTGAATTTTGGAAATTATTAAACAGTTAGAATATTTTACACCTAAAAATTACAATTTAATTAGAGAAGAAGGTAGACGATAGTAATATGAAATCAGAAATTTTGATGATAATTTACAATAGTAACATGTATTGATAGTGAATTGAATTTAACTTTGCTTTTACTACATATTTCATTCATAAATTATTAGCTTTCTAAATTGCTATCAATGCGTATGCATTATCAATGTAATGAAGTCTTCGATAAAGGAGTCAAGAAATGCCACGATACATTCCGTGATATGAAAGTATGATTTTGTCTTTTCGACAATTATTTTCTTAAATTGTAATTTTGGAAGCGAATTAATTAGCCAATGCAAGTAAGTGAAAAAAAATGGCTGTATTTAGTAAAGATTATTCCAATCTATATAAAAAAGTTTTTTTTTTTTAAAAAAATATGATATTGATTTAGTTGCTCAATTTGCTTATGAAATAAAACATAGAGGAGTAGAATATTTAAGAATTCTTTCGATATATGTTAGAAATAATTTCATTTTCAGAATAAATGTTATTCCATTCTCTGGTTTTTACCAATATTCAGAGGATTTATTTGTGATAAATTTGATACACTTCAAATTTGTCAAGTTTCAAAAAAGGTTTATGAAGTTTGAAACTTGTAAATATTTACATATTTATTTGAATAATACAATAATTACAATTTTTTCAAGATAAAAACAAATTAAAGATTTTTGTCAGTCTATTTTCTGGGAATAATTTAGATCGTTAGTCGAGTCCTGCTGAGAAAATTTAACTCTTCCATGTTGATATTCGATCATGATTTTAATTGAAGGTTACTGAAGCGGTAACATTTTGTGATCAAATGACGAATCAGGTGGTATCAAGGACTAAAAATTTAGACAGCGACATAACCGATGCACATAATTTAACTGAAGATATTATGGATCATCTCCGCGTTAATGTAAAAATTTATTTTTAATCTTTTGCTTGAAATGCTCAGTGATCTTTGGATTATGCCCAAGTTCCAAATAATAAATTAGATAAATGAATATTCAGATGCATTATCGGGCAATCGTTGAACCTCGGAATACTAGAATTTATGGAATAAAAGAAGTGAAATACCGAATAGCTCAAAATTTCCGCTTTTTAAAAGTAAATTTTTTAATGAGAATATTAAAAGAATTTCATCTGAAGATGAAATTATGTAGCACCTTTAATCCAAGTTTTAGGAAAGCAAATGACAATTTGTCTTGAAATAAATGCCACCAAAATGATATGTAGAGAAAATTTTTGATACTATATCTATGCTTAATCTAAATTACTGGCTTTATTAGTATTTAAAAATCAAACATTATCTATTATAGTATTCTGATAATTAGAAAAATTTTTACAGATCATACTAATAACATTTAAACAAGTCTTGGGTTGTTTATTTATTATTATGATTTATACAATATTTCGTGATGCCGTCGAAATGATACGTAATTATCTTAGTAATATCGATTTTAACAATGTTTATTTGACACCATATTTTTGGCATATTGATCGTAAACGTGAACAAGAAGGGAAAATATTTCTATATCCATTAAGTAAAGCTGAAATGCGTGCAAATAACTTGATGAAACCAATTTCGTGAGTTTTCATTGAAAAAATTCTCTTACAGAAACAAAAATATTCCCTAATTAAAGAAAAATTTTGCATTTTTTAATTAAACGTATGCTTCTTTGTCATATGTCAATAATTTTAACTACTAATTAGAGATTTTTTTTTAAATTTTTGTAATTGAAGTACTCAATTTCAGGCCTCCTACAAAAGTAGAAATACGTGATTCATGGTTACCACTTGCAAAATTCACTTTTTTATTCGTTACCGTTTTATTTGTCATATTTGTTGATTATATTTTCTACGAAATCATTTTTAATGTAAGACTTTGATTTTCATTAAAGTTTGTCAATAAAATTCACTTTATACTGAAGAAAAAATCATGCAAATTTTTCATCATTTCATTAGCACAAGAAGAATCGAATGTTTCTATTTGCTGAACATTAAGACGTATTCAGATGTTTTACTTCATCTAATCCGTTTTCGTTGCAGATTTCTAAATATACGTCCAAATATGTAGCAAGCGAAGAGGAACAATTTTTCAGCTTTAAGGTATTCCTTTAAAAATTTGGGAAAAAAGTTATTTGCTTATCTTTTAAAATTATTTTATTTCAAACATTGAAGGCTTGAAATATTTCTATATTATTAATCAACGAACTGAGAATTTGATAATATTTCTTTTGAAAATTATTTGTTGATTTGCCGATCGTTAATTTCAAATGTCAGAAAAATATGTAATTAAAAAGAATGCTTATATGGAAGCATTATTTCTTTCAGATTGATGGTACTGGATTTGTAGCTGATTTGGTGAGACAAATGCTCGAATTCGATTACACAGGCCACAGAAATGCGACAATGTCGCTAGAGAAATGTATCTATAATCCAGTGTCACCGGACTGGTCATATGTCGGAAAATATATTCTTTCCCCACTTGCAATCATGCTTCTTCTTCAGGTACGAATAGGTGAAATTCTTAAATTTTATATTCCAAAATTATCCTAAAATTTCGTTTAATTTACTTGTAATTATTCTAAAAAAAAAAAGAAGGGAAAAGATAAAATATTTAGAATTAAATTGAATTGATGTGGATCTGGTTGAAATGAATTGAAATGAATCAGTTTTAATGGAATGAACTGGAATCTTAAAACTGGAATCCTTAGTTCTGAAATCCCAATCATTTTCGAAAGCTGCTACTAATTTATTAAACATTGCGATACTTTCAAATTAAGTCAGTTTGCGACAGATTTCTTTTAAGAATTTTTAATAATTTGAGTAATTTTAGGTTATATTTGATTATGTGATCAAACGTGCTGTTCTTTTTTACGTAATTGGAAATGTTTTTCGAAAACGTAACAAAGCACGTATTATACATCTTTACAATAAGATGCTATTTGTACGTACAAACGGTCGAAAATTAGCACGAGCACGAATACGTTTTCAAGTAGAACGTAGAATTTTAGAACGTGAAGAAATTCGAAGAAAAAGGTAAATCGATTGCTGTACAATAAAAATACTTCATGTTGCAAAAATTGGAGTGTAGAAATTATCGATTAATTCTTCTTCAAAACATGCTAAGTGCCATCGATCTTGACTTTTATTGTCGCATAAATGTTTAGCTCAGTATGATTAATCCAACGCAAATTGGTATTTCAAGTCCAAGAATCATTGCAAATTGGCATTAAAGCTTGCTATGAAATAGAAGAATTTAATGCATCGAAAGGTCAAATGTCAAATAACACTTCTACTTTAGCAAATTATTCGCCAATACGATAGTGGAAAAAATTCTGGATTTCCTATTCAAAACTGGGATGTGTTTAATGTGTGAAATGAAGTATCGTAAAAGAAATTTGATCAATTGTTCAAGCTGTCCAGCTGTTTATTGCTCCACATGCTATCAAGAAAACTATAAAATTTGCTATGCTTGTTTAGTTAGTCCATTATACTCTTCAAATTTAAAATTTCAATTAAAAATTACAAATTAAAAATGCCGTTTAGTACCACTTCTTTTAATATTGATTGAATTGTATGTTTTACATAGCCGCAGATGAGACAAAGAAAATTCACGATAATCATCTCTTTAATTTAAAATTTCAATCAATCTGACAGAGAACAAATATAGAAGGAATTGAAGAAACTTCCATCCAAATTTATCTCTCCGAGATATTTTTATTATCTGTTGAAATATAGTGACATTTCCAAAACTTATTCTACTCACTATTTTATATTGTGATATTTTTCATGCTTATAATCAAGATTTCTCAACGTTATACATTTGCTTCAGATGGAAGTTATATTGATTCTGATTTTGAACAAATCCTTTTGTACTTAAAGTTTCACTCTCCAAATCTGCTTGGGAAATTTATCGCCTTTAGCTGAAATTAACGTATAATAGTGAGATATTTTGAGCATCAATAATCAAATTTGTATAGAGTGATGTTAAATAAAAGAAGACTAGCATAGTTTAATTTGTGCATATCTCTTTTTTTTTTCAAATTTATATATATTTAAATATACATTTTTTTTTGCTGAAAAAAAGTAAATCGATAAATAGGTTTAATTTAGTTAACGAAATTGGGAAATTTTAGGCAAAAGAAGGAAAAGTTACATCAACCAGGACGACATTTTTCCCACCAGATGTGCGAAAAACGGCAGAAACTTCTCCAAACGTCGAAACGATAGAAACTTTCCCAAACAAATGAACGAGTAATATTGTGATTGTTACTTGATTATTGTTTATTTCAATATGTTTATTTTATTGTGTGATATAATGATAAATCAATTGCTATGCGAACAGAGCAAAAAAAAAGGGGAAAGAAAAATAAAAAAAATCGATGAAATTAAAATTGTTAAGAAAAAATATTGCATTCTATTAACATAGCAAAATTTCTTAAAAAAAAACAAAGTATGCAAAATCTTTTGCAGGAACTATTATTAACGAGTAATTCCTTAAATGAAATTCTATTATTTAAAATAATTATTGCCTGAAGCTATTTTTATCTCATAAATGGATCGAAAGTAATCTTATTCGAAATTTTGTCTAAATTTTATATTTCTCTGAACACATCTATATTTTTTATATTTTATTTAATTTCTAGCAATTTGTACTTTTATTATTTAATTATTTCTAATAACTAATTATACTTTAGCTATTTTTAGTGATAAATATATGCAAAATCATTGCATCATGATGATCACATATGCCGACAATATAATTATAGTTTTTTCTAAGAGCAAAATTGAACTTTTGTGGAAAGATTAAATCAATAAACAAAACTGCTAAATGTCTATTCCAGTTTCAAAATAATTTTTGGTAGCAAAATATGCGTCATCTATCGTCGTTTTCATTGCAAACAATTAAACTAAAAAAATATGCCTTTCGTGGCATTATCATTTAATCAAAAAATGGGCAAAACAATTTGTATAAAAAAGTAATGAATTTCCGCTTTTGAAGCTTTCTCTTTTGAATTTTCCCTTTTTTTTGCAAGAAATGCTAGCAATATTTGTTATTTTCTATATTTTTTATAAAATATCTTCCGTTGTGAATGCAACGAATGTAAATGATACAACGTTATCAGCTGAATCGGAGGATACATTGCCAATATGGGAATATGAAGATTTTATTCTTGAAAGTTATAAACAGCATTTAATCGAACCTGTAGAGGTATGAATTTTGATAATTATACAAAATAATCATATTTATAGGTATAATTGTGATATGGTTAATTTTGCTGTGAAAATTTAATTCAAAAAAATATTTCTTCTTGATTAATCTCAAGAATATCTTGATGTAAAAGAATTTCTCATCAGCAAAAACCAATCTATTTGGCATCCATTCATTATCATTCACAGAATTTCTTTATCCTCTTTCAGAATTTCTTACCAATTGATACTGATTTGGATTCAACGCTGAGAATTGTTGTAATCGAAACGAATGACACTTTTAATGGTCTTACGAAGTATCGATTAATGATTAAAGGCAGCAAAGGTAAAAAATTTTGGATAGATCAATATCTGGTTCAAAACTTATAAACTTTAGAAAACATGCAAAAATATAATACTAGAAAAAAATATTATAGAAGCCCAGAAAATGTATAATGTTTAGAAACAGCAAATCCCTTAATTTTTTTGATCAAGTTATACTTTATCGAGTTTGTAAAATCAAGCCTGGTATTTTCATATGCGCTCAAATTTCATCCAAAAATTCACAAAAATAAAAACGGCTTTTTTCAAATTTGGCATGCTCTGGTACGATGGTGCTTTGTTATCAGTTTCAATTCAAATGGCTCTTATCAACTCTTAATGGATCAGAAAGAAATCCTTACTTTATTACGGCAATAATTGATCTAAATATTGTGGATGGAAAAAATTTACGAATTTATATTGATGATATCAAGCCAATAACAATAAAACATAAAAGTTTTGATTTAAGCAAACAAATGATGAAATGGTTAAAGAAAAAAAGAGAAGAAATGACAATTCGAGTAAATTATTGATATCATTGATATTTATTGATATTTTATTGATATTCTGTACTTTGAGATAGTTTTTTGAGGATTGAATTATCAATAATGTTTTTTCCAAGTTGCAAATTGTGTTTCATCGAAGAAACGAATTGCCGTCAGTATTTTTCTTTTCAATTTCGCAAACTATTTTTTCACTGAAACTGTTAACAAATGATTAAAATTTAAAAAGAAATAGCAAAATTCTTAAATTCGGTTTCGCATAATCATGTTTATTAATACAAATATGATGAAAAATGTCTGTAGATACGTTGCAACGATCGATGTCCAGAATCAATGCAGCCAATCATGACTATAAAAACGGAAATATCGCAAAATTTTCGTCAAAAACGTGAAATGCGAAATGATAACGATTGCTCAAATCACGGTTGTTGCCTCAAAAAGCGGTATTTTCATTCCCAAAATGGCGGTCTCAATTACAAAACAGTACCTGAGAGGTATTTTGATTTAATGATTAAATGATTGAATTTGCAGAAATAATTCGTGTATTTGGCGCAATGCTGATATTATAAATAAATAGCTAAATTACGTAACTGGTGAATCTTTGTGATGGAATTTGTGATCATTTTTAATTCAACATGAGATGAGCAGATTGAGTTTAGATTTGCGATAGATTTTTGTGAAGGAAAGTGCAATCAAGCACTTGTTCCGGCTACAAATGATCGCAATGTGTTGGTACAAGCGATGAAAAATTCACCACCAAATTCGAATCCCTTTCATGATAAATGGGTTTGCTGTGTGCCGATTAACTTTACATCTGTCAATGTAAGAATTATGAAATAATCAAAGATCTTACAATGCCTCATTTATTATCCAATAACTAATCAAATTGTTGGAAAAAAAAATGATATACCCCTAACAATCTCTCTACGACCATTCAGTGTTACTTCTTGTTAATCGCAATATTTCATATTCAATTAATTCATTTTTGTTTATTTTCTCAGATCGCAGAACAATACGACAATGGTACGCAACGATCTATCGAATTTAAAGATGCCAAAGTTACAGAATGCGGTTGTGTGATATGAATTAATTAATATCACTTTATCTTCCTATGATAAACTATAACTTCGAGGCAAATTATATGAAAAAAAAAAGTTGAACAATACAGAAACTTATTTAAAAACATATTGCTTTTACTAAGTCTAAGCTGATTGAAATTTATTTAAGAATTTCAGAAAGAAAAGGAAAAATTGAAATTTATTTAAGCATATTAAAATGAAATTATTTCACATGAAATCATATATATTTCCCTGAAAAGTTCCAAATTTTAATGCATTCATTTAATATTCGCTGATCATTTATTATTTTTTCACTTCACTTTTACTAAATAAATTGATGAAACACTTCAGATTATGGTTCTTTATTTGGTAAGGAAATAAATTGATTGAGAAGTCTTAAAATATTCCTTATCACTTAAAATTTGCTTAATACAGATAAAAGTAAAATCTTTTTCGTTCACTAATAAAGTATAGCACACTAAAATAGTGATAATTAAAAGAAATAAATAATTTCATGTAAATGTAAATATATGCATATAATATTATTTATATATATTTGTACATCTGTATATTGCTTCCTCCTCTTGCATGAACTTGAAAACTTGTTTTGAAATCGAAACTGAAAACGTGCGTGATTTGCGTGCATTCGAAAATCAAAACATTTTCATTCAAAATATTTTCATTCAAGTCTTTTTTCTACATCATTTGATAAAGCAAAAAATTGTATCATTAGCCTCATTATTCTCCAATAAATATTAATAATAACAAGAATTAATCTCAAAATCCAGAAAAAAATACATGGCAAAAAGAAATCTTTTGAATTACTACATTTTTTCATTTCTGTCTCGCAAACTCTCCCTGGAAAGTTTTTAAAAATGAGCTTTCACTTCAATTCCACTTTACTTGTAATTACGCTATTGATTAATTCAAATATTCATTGTTTAGGATTTAATTCATTTTTTATAGTATTTACAATCATTTAATGCAAACTATTTTATTCGAAATATTTTTATTATTTTCTATATGATACAAACAATTAGAATGTGCCTAGCGAATTTGGCCATGCGGAATATTTGGGTCGATTTATATGATATACTTGTTGATGTTGGCCATGATGTGGTTTGTTAACCAATTTGTTCCTATTGAATTCCCCCTAAGTTCTAATCAATATTATCTTCAATAATTCAAATTTATGCTTAAATTTCCTAGACCTTTATTGCATCCAACATTGTAATCTAAAAGTTTAACTTTACTTATTAAAAAGCTCTTTTTCCTGTAGAATTTTATAATATCACACTTAAAATAACATGGTGACAGACTTAAAATACTAGAAAATGAATATCAGTGACGTATTTGAAAACAAAATAAGTATCATTCATATTTTAATCTGACAATAACACAGTTCTTATTTTTAGACAATTTTAATAGCAGGAAATAATCCAGAATTGAATATAGCAGGAACAAAATTAGCCAAAATTATACGCTGGGAAAAATACACATTTCAATTTTCGCATGAAATTAAGACGAAAAAAGTTTGGGAAGGACATGGATTTATCAGCAAAATAAATTTAAGGCTTCGTCTTTTTTGAAAATAACGAAAACAGAAAAAGAGCCGTCTTTTTTATCAATGAAACGAAACAAGAATTAAATCTATCATATATTTTTAATCACTGAATCATTTA
The DNA here is from genome assembly GCA_028564675.1 of Onchocerca lupi. NCBI lineage: Eukaryota > Metazoa > Nematoda > Chromadorea > Rhabditida > Onchocercidae > Onchocerca > Onchocerca lupi. The sequence goes on along the minus strand of JAOVVO010000079.1, from coordinate 125,222 downwards.
AAAGTTAGAAATTAAATGAAGATTACATTGTTGCAGATTTTCAAAAATGCTAGAGATAAATTGAATCGATTTTGTGAAGGTAAGTTATTTTGAAGAATAATTAACAGAAAATCCATTAGTTAACTAAAAAGAGTTTCCATTCAAGTTAAATGATACACTTAATTCGTGCCTAATTATAGTAAAGTGATTTCCTATAATTATATAATTCATATTATATCATTTCATTTCAATCATTCGAAGTTTTACGACCTGATCAAATTGCAGAACTGCTAATGGACAATGATTTTATCGATCAATTAAGAGCCGAAGATTTTGAATTTGGTCTTTGTAAATTATTCGTACGATGCGATTATGCGTTATTTCAAAAGATCAATATTGAAAATTACGTAACAGCTCTCGCATGCAATTTTCAGAAAGTATCAACGGATATTGTTGGTGTTAGTAAGAATCCGAGCTTTGTGACAAGTAAGTTTCGAACAACATACAATATATCTGTAGGATTAAGTGAAGCAAAAACTTTGAATTAGTTGAAAAAAAGAAACTTTCCTTTTAGATTTCATCAATGATTTCTTCATCCTTTTTTAATCGTTCCAGAGATAATTCAGTTTTATCTTCTGAGATTACCTGTTTTGCTCAATTTCGAAACTGTTCCGTTATGATTGTTTCCATACTGCGCTAAAATTTTTGAATTAAATTTTATAAAACTTTTATCATTTTTTTCTTACTTCTTAGAAAATAATTCCATTAAAAAAAAATTATTTCAATTATTGCAGCATCGCATATTTGAAGGAAGCATTCGTCGATGCTTTCAAATCTATGCCAAATTTATGTTTTTAATTTTCATTTATTTTCTTTTCTTACACCAAAAAATGAAATTGCCAAAAACTTTTGTAGAATTATTAAATTTCCGTTCTATGAAATTTTTTCTGTTCAAACTTTATTTCTCCCTTTCTTTTTTTAAATTACGTTGTTAAAGTTAAAAAATTATGGAAATACTACAGTATATGATGACTGAATCAACAAGCAGATTCAAATACATAGCTGAATGCTAATTTCTTTCGACGAACTTATAATCACAAATATATGTTGTATAATTCTGCCATCTTCCGAGATATACCGTACCAAATATTCGAACAGTACTGTATTTTGGTTGACACTGTATTGCAAGTATAAATTATGCGTTATGTATCTTTCGTTTCTGAAATGTTTTGACGTTAGACGTAAGTAGCTAGAAAATTTTTAACGATATAGCTACTTAGTAATTGTGCTTAAAATATTCAGAATATTTGAAAATTTTAATTTATAGATAAAATTTATTTGGAAATATGAAAATGAAAGTGATAATATGATAACAGCTCCAAATATTATTTAAAAAAATCTGAATTTCTCAGAATAACTTATTCAGTAACGAATTTCTCAGAATGATCTGCTTTATTACTTGATTTGGCTTATCACTAAATTTGGCTTATTTTACGGACATATCATTTAAATATCTTGCAGGCTGCTATTGCTAAAACGACTTTGATTAAATCCAAAATACCTGGAAATTGTCTTTTTCAGGAAAATGAATTGATTTTTGAAATTTGGCGAAATCAGCAGATTGCTTTCAAAACCCTCCAATCTTGAGGCATTTATAACACGCTGTGATCAAAATGATTTAATAGAAAGTGCATATGCTGGAGTTCCAATGATTTGCATTCCACTATTCGCCGATCAATTACGCAATGCCAAAATTGTGGAGAAGCAAAGTATTGGCATAAGTTTGAATAAGATGACATTAATATCAAAAGTTTTGTTCGCAACTTTTCGTAATATTCTCAGCAATGATAAGTAAGTTTAAATTTACGACAAAATTTAGTTGCAATTTTGATTTGAAAAAAAAAGTAATTTTAATTGTAATATTCAAGTCGCATAATGTTCAACTGATCAAATCTGCTTTATGCTAACAATTGTAAATGAACAAAACGGAATCGATTTTAAGATCAATATTTTTTTTGATTCGGAAAGTTGATATGAACAAAAAAATCAAGAAGATCACTTACAAGAAATAATTTTTGCTTTATCTTTTAGATATCGTCGATTGGCTTGGAAATTGAGGCAGGTGATAGCTGAAAAACTTCTCACGCCACGTGAACGATTTTTACGTAACGTTGAATATGCACTTAAATTCGGTCCTCTACGACATTTGGATATTGCTAGCAATAATTTGAATACTTTTCAATACTACTTACTCGATATTATTATCTTACTGATTGTTTCTTCTTACTTTTAATATTATTTTGCAAAAAAAAATGCGTAGTAGGAATTTTGAAGAAATTTTTGAAAAAAATTTGTATGATTGGAAGTTAAACAGAACTAGAGAATTCTTAAATTTTTAAAAAATCGAATGAAAATAATACTTAAAATACAGTTTATCATTTTATGTAATTTTAAATTTGATTTGATTTTGATTTAATATGATTCGTCACATATTACTGATGATTATTAATTATTTAAATCGTTTCTTTTGACATATATCACTGATTAAATGGTCATTCGAAAAGCAACGAATTTTTGTGAAACAAACCAAATATAAAGGAAACCTACAAATAATTCGGCACGAATTATTTTAATTTCTTAATTATCACTTCAGTTTGAACCATTGCTTGCAAATAAAGTTGAAATAAAGAATAATATAGAATGCATATGAAATTATTACTTATTAATGATGATCTTATGCAATACAAAATTACCAACAATTGAACGATTTTTCAGATTTCAGTAGTTTCATATCAATTTATACTTTAGTCAAAATGTAATAAATAACAGAAGAGTTCAGAAGTCATGAGGCTGATCTTATTGAATTCAAGAAAATTATTTATCGTTAATGCGAAAAAATCAATTGTCGGCAGTATTGAACAAGTTAAATTCTGCAAATACATTTTATTTTCTATAAATTTTAGCGTCTGCTTGAAATATTTTAGTACTTTTTTCTTAAACTAATCTTTTACGTCCAGAATTTATATTTTTTTCCTTGTCAATATATTATTCGAAATTTTCATTTCAAATAAATCGTTTTGTTATTTGACTCTCATTGAAAATAGTCTTGATAACTTTCTGAATAAAACAGAAAGCCGACAAATCGATTCATAAATTTGCAGTTCGGCCAAAAATTCCATAAATACGTAATAGTTTAATTCTGGACATTTTAAGCTTATGTTGGCTAGACAAAATCTTCGATCATCAGAATTTGTGTTTGGATAAATAATCGGAAAATTCTGGCAATCTTGAACAATCGAAGATTGTGCTCGATATTACTGTGGTATTTTCTAAAGATTTTTGTTGAAGCAGTTGGAAAGTAAAAAAAATTTTGACATTTGAAGAACTGAAAAAGAGATTTTCATTCCCCGTTTTCTTCAGCTTTCAATTAGAATAAATCGTAATTGAGTTGGAAAAAAAACTTACGAAAAAAGCAGGTAAATATAAAATGAATACCAGAAGATTAAGTGAAAATTCAAATGCCAACAAAACCAGAAGTTAAAAATGCAAATAATATAGCCATGCTCATTTCAAAATTTTTGCCGGAAAATCTCCTGATAATTAACTTAAAAATGCAATAATTTTGTTTAATTATCGATTTAAACAATTAAAAATTCTATTTTGTAATTTATAATAGCATTTTTTTTTCTTTGCAATTTAATGTTTAATCCAAACAAATTTTGTTTTTCTTTTTTAAGACAAATTTTTTGATTTTATTAGAAATATTTGTTAGCATTTTAATCTAAGATAATTTTATGATTGCAAATATTGTTAATATTTTCTGCTTTGGTTATTGTTGATGTAACAACAATCAAATTTATGTTTTTGTCATTCATCGAATTGAAGTGCACTTAAGGCTTAATGGACCGTACAAGAAGGAGTGTGCCTGTCCTTCCATCTAACCCTTTTAGGGTCACTTCCTTGGCCATCTCATTTAAATCGGATGAATACAATGGGCACAATCAGGTAGAAATGACAAAGTTAGGCACAATGTATTATGGAGATATTAACAATACAATAGCTGTAAGATGACAGGAAAGTAATGAAGGACAGATGGGACAGGAAATTTTCGACAAAGTTTGGAACAAGAATGCTTTCTTTATCTTGACAATTTCTACAAACTATCTTTTCCTACCATTAATTTCATAAACTTAAATACACTTTTTTTTCTTTTTTTCTAATTGTAGAATTTAAATTTTTATTCTGTAGCAAGTTTATTTTGATAACAGCAAAAAAACTGGATCTGTAAAATTTTATGTAAAATATTGTGTTTGGAAAAAATTGAAAAGTTCTGCATAAGATTTTCTATGCTCCGTCTTATTTAAATAAGGATTAATTGATTGCTTAATAAATTCGAATTCGTGTGTAAATAGTTTGAATTCTTTACAAAGGACTTTTTTTTAAGTTAAAAAATTAAGATTAAGAGTTCCACTGATTCAAATTTTCATCAGAAGAATATGAAGTTTAGAAAGTAAACAAAAAATCCTTTTCCCTCTTTGCTGTTTTTTTTTTTTTTAATATTATTTATTCATATTTTTTTTAATAGTTTGCTTATAAGTTGTTTGAGACAATATAAAACGACAGTTTGCAGGACTAAAGAGTGGGCGGCATCGACTAAAATTTTTTTTTTACTTTTTTTTTCTTATTGAGTATGCTGTAATATAAAAATTAATAAATTGCAGCATTTATGATCCTAGAAAACGTCATTTCAGCAATTTATTTTCTAAAAAAATTTTTCATTGCAAGTTTTTTTCTATGAGTGAGGAGAAAAATCAAAGTTCGATTTTGGGATTTTTGCATGACTTTTCATTTTTTGAGATCAATATCATTTCAAAAGTCCGAAATAATCTTCAAAAGAGTGCAGTATTTCTGTTTTTAAGACTTCTCAATGAAAACTGTTTCAATATCAATTCAAGCAAACGTATCATTATTGATTTTCAATTATTTTAAATAATAAAAATTAGGTTTTTATAATATTAAGAAAAATTATGTTCATGAGCGTTTTATGTAAATAGAAGTGCGATCTAGTAATTTGAGCATAATAGAGCATTAAAGAGCAGAAATGTTTGAATCATATTTAGGTTATGTACATTTCGGATTTCGTCTCCATTTCACGTTTTTAAAATGGCTGCAATTTTGGTTCAAATATTTTAACTGAAAATATTTTTGGTCTCAAATTTTAACCATTTAAAAATTTCTTTTATTTAAAAATGAATAATTGAATTTAACAAATTGTATATAATATTAATTGAATCAAACAATTGTATATAATCTATTGATTAAACGATTATCAAGTTAGACTATTTTTTCGATGTCATTTGCATATAAGTACAAATTAAGACCAGTAAAATTTTAAAGTGTTTCAAAGGTAAATATAACCTGTCCAGATAATTCGAATGATAATTCTATTCAATTTTTATTTGTATCGGTTGAATTTTGTTAAATGGAGTGAATTGTTACTTTCTTGTTGTTGATACAATGAAAAGAATCATAAACTAGTTTTCTTTTTTACGGGATAAAATGAAGTAAATTTAATCTTCAGTTTTTTTCTTTTGCACAAAATCAATTTCGCTATTTAATAGCAAGCAAATGATAGGAAGTAAACTCTTCACTTTTCTTTTCGAAATATTTTAATATTTTGATTTTTAACTAAATTAAAGGATATTATCACTTTTTTTAAAAGTTTTCTTTTGTTATTTCATTTGAATTATGATTGAAATAAATTTGACGATAACGATAAGTTTTCAATTTGAAGTGTTTCGTCAATCAAAAATGAATAAATTTTTCGCAGGCAATTTCTTTAATACTTTTTTTTTTTCCATTGTTATATTGGCACAATCATTCTCGTAATTTATTATCATTTTCATTTTCTGAATTACAAAATGTCATTGCTTAAAGTGACATGACGATTTTGAAAGCAGAATGAAACAGAATGATTGTAATTGTGATTTTGCGAATATTTTGGAGGTAATTTTTACCTAAATTCAAATTCTATGGATTTGATCCAACAAGCGCCAAATAGTCTCTAAATTATCGACATCAAATCAGACAGTAAAATTAAAGTATTCCTTTGATCGGCATATTTTCAATCACATTTAAAGACTTTATTTACATAATGTATAGATTATGGAACGATACAAATGATTCTATCGTTGACACTATTATTCTAATTTCCGATTGAAACCATGCCTGAATACTTTGAAATAATAGTGAAAAATTTCGAAAATGCCATAAACTAAATTTCCAGTTTTGAACATTTCTTTCTTTTCTCTATTTGAAACGATGAAATCAAGCGTGAAAAAAAAGTTTTCACAATTATTGGACATTTTTATGAGTTTTCAGTTTGTCATCATTCTTCCTTTCAATAATTTACATGCATTATAGTGATGAATAGTAGAATTATGTAAATAGTTAATAGTGATAAGATCATCGGGTTCACCAGGAGTACAGAGCTTGCCTTTTATCAGCATCATAGAAATGATTAGTTGTATTTCTTCTGGATTGATGTTCAATTTCACTAATCATATTTTAATTGAATTCATTGTTACCTAAATTAATAATGATCTTACATTTCAACTCTCCCATGTTATATTTAATTAGATAATAATTAAAGTTTCAAGAACTACTTCAAATTGAAATTTAGATCAATATTTTAAATTTCAATACAAATTTTATAATCTTCTCATTCAGCGTTTTGTATAAATTCAACAAAATATATCACGAATTTTCAAGTTATATACATATCGTCTTTTCATTTCAGAGAATATGTTTGAATGTGTAAAACGAGGTTAAGCGCACACTATTCCCACAAATAAACCTATCATTTCATATTATCAGTATATCTCATCTTTGCCTGCCTGTCTATCCTTATCTTTCCACTCGTATCATTTATTGATAACTGCCAAGAAGATAATTTGTGAAAAGGGTGACAGATCAGTTTGAATCTAAGAATATCATTCGATAGTATTTATCAATTATGATGAACTTCAAAGCAGTTGGTCAATCGTATAGTATTCTGATTGCACTTCTTGCAATTAACTTTGTCACTTATTCATGTTCATTGCCAGAACAAAAATCTTATCATCAGGTACTGATAAAATTTATCATTATTTTATCATATTTCAATGCAGTTAATCCCATTTTATATTTCATAATAATTGTAATCTTTTATACAGTAAAAAGTTTTCAATTCTAATAAATAGTTTATTTATTCAAATTTTATCACATCTGATAAAAACAATATTATTTATTATTCCATTAAGAATGACTGAGTTAAATAATGCTAGATTACTTTTAACGATATTATAAACAATAGAAGTTCACAAACCATCAGGATAGAGATCAATAAAAGTTTCATGATTCTTCTACAGTGATAATCTCTGAATTAAGGTAATTTAATTATTTGTTCCTCAGAAATTCGCCGTAGCATTTGAACATACAAATTTGAAATAGCATATGCATTATTTAGAAATAACATATGATTAATTCGAATTTTTTATTCAATTCTGATACATTAGTTTTGATATCGAACGAAAAAAACAATATAAAACGTCAAGGTATCATCGAAGTTTGTACTCGGCATCGTTATTTTATCCTATTTAGCGATTTTCTCATTTTTTCTTTCAAGGTCGTTAATTTTCAACTTTTTCTCCTTTATTCGCACGACATATGAATGAAATGATTTGTTATTATTATTATTTTTTTCTGAAAATTTACATTTACAACAAAGTTTTCTTGCAATTTTCTTTTCGAAATGACGCATATTTTTGATAAAATATGAAAACATTTTTAAAGGATTCATTAATTTTGTTATCATTGATCTTAAAATAAATCCTCAACTTTTTTCATGAAAGCTATTGCAAAAAAAAAGATTAAAAATATTGACAATTATGAAGAATTATTTTGTCAATGATTTTTCAAATAAATATTTTTGTAGCTGGATTTATTGATGAAACGATGTTTTCGTACAATCTGTAGAGATTGGATACATGAATGTCATTGGTTTTGTGATCTGGCAAAAGGAAGAGTTCGTCTTCATTTGATTTCTAATTTTACATTTTCATCCAATTAATTATAAGTCTTTAATTGGTTTTCTAGGAAGAAAATAGAATGGATGTTCGTTTGAACATTTTCTTTTCTTGGCCTCATTCATTTCTTTGCCGGAATTTCCCATTGAACTTTTCATGATTTTGAGTTAGAAAAAAATTTATAATTCATTTCAAATTTTGAAATTTGAAAATTTCGTTTTTCTTTCAGTCATTGTACGACAGATGTATGGAATGTCTGAGTGGACGAGGAAAACATTGCTATGAATGTTTCGACCTGTGATATGTCTTCTAATTTTGTACATAAATTTATTCATCGCATATTTGTAAATATGACATGCATTGTACTTTGACACATTTAAATGAATGCTAAAAATGATGTTTTCTTTGTAAGAAAATTTTTTGAGATCTTTTTGACGAATTTTAAGTTTTCTTTTCTTTTTTTTTTTAAAGTTTTTAGAGATTTTTTCACGAATAGTTGATAATTCTAATCTGTGATTAAGATGAAATTCCATGGATTGATTTAATTAACATATTGAACTTCGTGAGATTATTTTTAAAAATTAAAAAACTCACAAATAGAAGATCATTTGATCAGAATGCGATTATCTAACTGTTTTGGTTCTCTTTACCAATTCCATCAAAATATTAACAATTGAAAACCTATACTTACGTGAAATAAGTTAATCAGGTTTTCTCAACACTGGTAAATAACTATATTAAATCCACTAATAAATTCAAACTATATTTATATTAAAATCAATTTTGAAATTGTTTACTTTTGATAACTTTACAGTATAATTTATTTTTATCTCTTAAACAATTAGTAATAAGGAAGAAATTTTATCGTATTATTCAAAGTAGAAATGATTTGCTTTCAAGCAATAATAGTAAATTATTTAAATTGCTAAATGAAATTCATCAAAAACGGTTTTTTTGGCTGACAACTAATTTGCTGCATTTGGTCTCATAAAGTAATATTTTTCTTTGATGCGAATTGGAATATTATTTAGAAATCTGTGTTTTTATGACATTTCCTATAAATCATGGGTTAAATGCCATCTGATAATCTGCTGAGAGTAAATTTGATGTGGAATAAAATAAAAAATTAGTTTTGTGATATAATTTGTGGTTATTCTATGCATTTTCTCATAAATGAAACGTCAAATTAAAATAAAAAAAAGTTCTGAGAATTAAGTCTTTTGACGTATAATTAAATATGAATTAAAAAGTATAAATTTATGATCTGAAATTAGCAATCATATTGATAGTGTAAAATTTTCAGATGCAGTAAAAAGAAGTTAAACATTTAAATTTATCATGGAAATCAAATTTTACTCAAGTTGAGCATTAATCTTTTTCGATTATAATAATCAAACGTATCACTCACCTTCTGTTAGTAATTAATAAAATAATATTGATAAAAGTAAAACAGCATTATCATTGTTATAGATATAATGATAAAGATGTAGAATATTGTGAATTTAATATGATAACCGCAGTTTATATCATTGTTATAATGATAATGATAATGACTATAGATCTATATTATTGATAGGCAATAATAGATTGTTGAAAAGTCTTCTTAAATATACAACTAATTTACAATGAACAAATTGTTGATGAATGAGAAAAAAATTCGATATTCTAAATAAACGAATTGTAAAATTTCGTTGCGAAAGAATATTTGAATAAAAAAATACATAAAGAAGATTAATTCAAAAGAAAAAAAAATCAACCCTAATTTTTTTAACTGTAGATAAATTAGCCTTTTTTTCTTGAGTTTTTATATGTAAAAAAAAATATCCTCATTTTTAAGTTGCTCTTGAAAGAACTACTTAAGACAAATCCTAAATTTTTAAAGACAAAAAATATAAAAATAGGAAAAGAATATTTTAAGAGAAAACTAATCATTTCATACAATCAAAATAATTGTTTATTTTCATGATTTCTCCGTTTCTTTCTATCAAATATTTGACATCATTATGAATGTTGTGGCAATTCGCAAGAATTATTTATTGTGAAAAAAAAAAAAAAAAATGTGGTCCATCAAATATTTAAAGAACTAATCAATTCTATTGTAAGACCAAAATTTAGCAAATTTGTGATAAATTTTGCAAACTAAATATGCAAGAAATTGATAAAATAATTGTAAAATGGGAAATGTCACAGAAATATGAAAAGATTAGAGAAAGTAATCTTGCTAGAATAATAACTTTCTATTGTTTTTTGATAAATTTTCAGGGAAGACTAAAGAATTTGGTAGTTTATATTATGGAATTGTACATCAGGATTTTGCTTAAGAAAACTAGTTTCATCGAATTGCTATGGATTTTTTTTTAAATAATGAATTAAAAATAATTTCAATCGTGTAAATGTTTTGCCTGAAATGGTTGTCAGAATAATTGGTCAATCAATGAAGCAATTGACATTTAGACGAAAGTGACCATGTGTGAAGAAAATTGCTGCCAATTCTTAAATTCAATCATATGATTTATTTGTTGTTTTATAAATTTTTGAAATTTAAGAAATGGCTTAGAATTAATTATTTTAATTAAATTGAAAGAATGTTGCAGATATGATGAAAGTGCGATACAAATTGCTACTGAAAGAAGAATAAAGGATGAATTTCAAACATATAAAATGATTCATTTAAAAAACGTATAATATTCATTAGAATTGAAATTCAAAAGCGTAAATTGAACAATTATTTTAAAACTAACCCTAATTTTTCTAGTAAAACAAAAAATTAAAAGGCGGATGTTTTTGTTTTTTTTTTTTCAGAAATAACTCATTGATTTCATTTTTAATTTTCTAATTTTTTAAAATTGTTCTCATTTCATGTCAACTCTAATATTGTCAAATTACTGTTTTTCGATTCTTTGACTAAATCGAAATCAGAAATGGTATACTTTTCGTATAAAACAGAGATGGAATGGCCTGTTAAAGAACAAAAAATTTAAAATTGATTTGCGATTTAACATTTGTCAATGTGAATTGACTGATTACTGAGGCTGGAATAATTATTTTTCATCCTTTGACTACGATGACTTGATCACATTACTGTTCATAACTTTCTATTATCATTCATTTTATATTAAATTTCTGAATTCATTCTGCAAATTTTATATTTTTTCCTTTTCAAAAAAAGCTAATCTTTGTATGTTTAAAATTTTCGATTTCTAATTATTCCAATATTTGAAGAAAAGTTAATGTCTAATGTTGCAGCCATCTTTATGAATTACCTTAAAATGTACTTATATGATATTTATTGGTTTATTTTTATCTTTAAAATCTTTTGAATTGAACTTCTGAACTTAAAGACTTTAATTGTTTTTATTAACGAAATTCTTTTTTGCATTTCAGTTTGATAAATGGACGTCAAAGATGATCATGAACCACTAAATGTGCAAGATAAAACAAGTAAGGTAAATATTATTTTTAGATTTTGCAAAATTGTTTTGCATTTGGCAACATTCATTATTGATCTTTGATTCTATCATCAAGCTCTTGAAATCGAATTGTAATTTATTTTACTGATAATCAGATGATCGTTTCATTGATCATTATTTTATCATTACAGAATTCAGCTGATATATCGTCCTTAACGCAACAATATTCAGATCATTCGTCAGAATGCAACATAAAAAGCCATCGCTATTCGAAGGAAGACCGAGTAGAACAAATAATTTTCAGATGTTTTTAAATTTTCATTTTACTTCTATAAATTAATTTTTGAAATTCATCTAATTTGGTATTTCAAATTTCTTTTATCTCAGATGAATTGAAATTCAAGTATCTTGTCAAAAAAAAAAAAAAAAAATCATAAATTTTTATATTTTTCCTCATTAAAATTAGAAATTCTTTTTTTGCAGAGCAGAACAGTATCGAACCATTGCTTCCAGAAGGATATTGAAAATTAAAATTGATGGATAGAAACCTAATTGATTGTGCCGTGAATATTGTTTTATGTTATTTGCATAACCGAAAATATGCAAAAATAATAAATTTCTATCATCAAAAAATTTTCTGAATTTCAGCTTTTTTTTTCTCATAAACTTTCAAATCTCTCATTTGATATATTTGAACCATTCCTTTTCTCAATCATTTTTGCAACTTTGCTCGGCTAGGTCTTCCAAAAATAACATTCGGTAAATTATTGGAAAACAGTATTGATAATGATTAATGATTTTTTTCCAATGTAAAATAGGGACAATTTAATAATTCGTTAATAATTATATCATTTAAAAATTTATGATTTTTGGAATGTCCATTAAATAATTTTCCACTTCTTCATTTTTTCTCAGACTTCATCAAAAGCTGTTTTAAACAATTTTATGAATAGATTTCAAATACTCTTTTAATTGAAGTTAAAAACATCATGATTAACATCTCCAGATATGATTGATTCAGTGTGACACAATTCATTTTATATTTATCGATCGATGGGTCATCATTAAATGACTCCGACGAAAACAAAGATCTAATTAATTAATTATTTTTTCAGCACAAAATAAAATTAATGGAATTTTTTTTCATTTTTAACATACAAAAGTAATTTTTCTATTGACACTATAAGCAATTCTCAACAACTCGTATTCACGATTTTTTATTGTTAATATAATCAGAGGAAAAATATTAAAAAATAATTCGAAAAATTTTTCAAAAATTAATTTTTTTCGAGATAATACTTTCACTTTAATTTGATAGGTAAATTAATGTAATTTAATTATCTGCACTATGGCAATAATTATTTGTGTATTTATATTCGATTTCATTAGCCACATATTTTAAGTAAATTCAAGTTAAATTGCTACTTAAGTTAAATTTTACTTTTTAATTATTCCATGTTAAATTTAATTTGGTGATATAAATGTTCAGGAACTACTTTTAAATTGGAAGTTCGATTGATACTTCAAATTAAAATTTATATTCACACTTCAAACTGAAATTTAAATTAGTACCAGTATTTGTCAAAAAAGTATTAATAATTGATTATAAGAGAAAACGATGATCTCGCTGTATTGAGCGTACTCCATAAATTTTATGCCGGAATAAACCTTATTTCTTTCGTTTTTTTTTCCCAATATGAAAAAAAGAATTTCATGATTTTGTTATTTGTGTCTTGCGACATCATTTTTCAGCAAATTTCTTTATGATTTTTTCAGATTTTTCTAAATTTTTAAATAAAAATATCAAAATTCGATATGCATTGGAATTTAATTTTTGGTCTATTTTAATATTTTTTAGCGGCCTTCTTTTTTTAAATTTTGGTCAAAAATCAACGCTATACTTTGCAAAAAATGCATATGAAATAATTAAAATTTCGTCAAAATAGATCGATAGCAGTGCGTTACAAATAATTGATGTAATAATTATAAACTCTAATGGATTTATAATTTTTAAATAGGTCCTTTTTAATAGCGATACCAATTATTTTTTGAATTTGGATTTTTATGTAAACCCAAATAATTGTTTGTTTTTTTTTTTTTTTTACTTAGAATTCTTTTCTAGATTTGATTCTGTCTAATTTATTTTCTTTTCTACTATATTCTAAATTTGTGAAGGATTAATATGATTAGCTATATTTGACATGATGAGGATAAGATTACGGATAGAAAAGATCAAAATCATAACGAATCAAATCTAGAACTCAACTATTAATTTAAGTATAATGCCAAAAAGGAAAAAAAAAAGAGATGGAGTCCGAGAAGTGCAAAAAACAAAAATCGAATTAATGGCATATTTGAGAGATAAATAAAACTAAGATGATGTTAAAATGATAGCCAAGAGATAGGCTATAATGCAGTGATAAGAAAAAGAAATTAATAGTTAATCGAACAAATCAATTTTTTCGATGACTTGATTTGGGATCATAAAGAATAGGAATGTGATATGAATGGTGATAAAAAAAAAAATGATTCGATGCGAAATTATTAAATATCTGATCTTCTCTAGTAAATTTGCATTCTAAAAATTATTTGAGTCATATAGTCTTCCAGTAACAGTATGTCAAATGTAAACTTGAATTGACCTTCCAAAGGAAATGATCTGTCTATCAGAGAACCATTATTTAGAAATATATTTTTTGAGCTGGTGTTCTTCATTTAGTACTTAAAATAAGATTCAAGCGGAAAAATTATTCCCTAAAAATACCAAGAGAAGTTAAAGGATGTGATATCTTTCGGACAAATTGATCAGAGTTAAAATGAATGATATATAACCTTTTGAAAGAAATTTTTTTGATCCATTCATGTTAAGTATGCAATTTTATGAAAAAATAACGAAATAATGATCCTGAAAGGTAAATGATCTCTTATCTGAGACTTTATTCCACCATTACTTACTTTATAAAAACTCGAATCTAATATTTCGATAGTTTTCTAAGAAATTTTCGGAAAAGATAGATCAAACGACAAGTTGATGGCTACATTATTAGAACAGATTAATACAAGTTTGATAAAATGATTTCAGTTCTTTAGTAATTTATGGGAAAATAAAGATGAATTAAAAATAGACCGTGCACATTTGAACATTTTTAACTTTTTTTTGTACATTTTTGAAATCTATCTCACAATATGTCATTTATCCATTACTTGATTTCCTATCCAAATGATTCACATGATGCTTGCCAAAAATATTCTTTTCTCTACTATGGAATTTTTTGGTACCACTGCAGATATAACTGAACTAATACGATATTAGTATTTAAAAATTCATAAAATGCCAAAAGGTAAAAAGCTAGAAGTTTACTTTCTTAATACAATAACCTATTGATAATAAGAAGTTATTCATGACAAAAATGGTTATCATAAGAACATTAGTTACAGCCAGATCAATGAGTTGTTATAAATTTGATTTTTCAATGATTTCATAATTAAATTTATTAATCAAAATTTGATTACCAACCATAATTCGTAACCATAGATTTTGATGGATGCTCATTTTGAATCTTTCTCATATTCTTTCAATATTTTTACATAATGAGATCCACAGTTGTGAAAAAAGCAAAGCTATCAAAAATGCCGATAACGGAAAAGCAGAGGAATGTTGGCGTCAATGAGGTTTATGAAGAATTATTACTTTCTTTGGAACTTTATGTTGTAAGGAATTATATATGATAAGAGAAATATCTGATTGAATTTACAATAACTGAATATTTTTTAATCATCAATTCTTCAATTCTTGAGTAATCTTTGAAATAAGAGAAATATTTACTTCTTCAATCGATTTGCAACGAATTAAAAGAAATATAACTTTAAACTTCACTATGCATTTATGCTTTAATTTATAATTTTCTAATGACAGTATATGAGATTCGAAATATCAGAGGTTAGCGGAAATGTGAGAATTATGAAAATTTTATAATGTGTTGTTTAAGCAGTACAACTTTTTTTTGATTCATATATGCCAACAAAATTTTTAGAGATAAATCAATGAATAGTGAATTTGAAAAAATATAAAAGACAACTGCAAATATAAGCAATCAATTTTAGCAATCATTCTTATACTGATAAAGTGAACGAATGATATAGAAACACACATGAATGGTTCCATTTACGTTAAAATATATTTTAAAAAATTGAAAATAAAAGTAGCAAGTAAGTTACTCAATTCCATTATTCTCATTACTCTCATTTCAAGCGGGCGGACGAATAAGTATATTTTCCGATGGCGCCAATTCTTCATGATCATAAGGAACTGTCGTTGGAAAATTTTCCCGAAGAAGGTTCTAGTTTTCAAGGGAAAATTGCTGAATATAAGGTTAGACTATCTAGCTAATTTTGTCAGGATTATTGAGTTAGGTATAAGAGAAGTGCCAGTACTTATCATTTACTTCCACTTGTTAATAATTTGAAATGAGCAAAACAATCATTAATACTAGTCATAATCGACGGATATCGAAAATCACCAGGTAATAATACTCATAGAATTGCGATATTTCTGAAAAACATTAATAAAATCATAATTAATGCATAATTAAATGAAACTTTGTTCCTAAGAACTTATGTTTGTATTTAGGAGCAATTTTGTATATTATTTCTGTATATTGGCATAAACAATACTCCATAAATAGGTGATAAAACTTCTTGGTAAAGGCGGTTTTGGTGCAGTTTTTCAAGTACAATCATCAATTGATAATAAAATGTATGCTGCCAAATTAGAATCTTATGAGCATTCACGCAAGGTAAAATTTTTTTTCTTTGATCTTCTAGCAAAGCATAAAATAGATGATCAGTAGTGAATTTAATTTTCAGGTTCTTCTGATGGATTGTCTTGTTCTACGAGGAGCTGAAATGTTGAAGAGTCCACATTTCTGTAAAATTTTTGAGCTTGGCAAAGTGGAAGGAAAATTTCGTTTCATTATTATAACAATGGTGTGGGTTCATTTTTAAAAATCATAGTGCTATACCTTGAATATCATAACATTAATATCTTAATGTTACATTCCATTCATTTTCAAATTATGTTCTTTTTTCAAGAATTTTTATTAGGAATTAATTCACAAACTTATAGTTGGGTCCAAGTTTACACGTCTTACGAACGTTCCAACCAGGAAATCATTTTTCACTTGGAACAGCATTACGATTTGCTCAACAATCTTTGGAAGCTTTACAAGTATCTATTCTTCTTGATTTGCTTACTAATTGCTGCGGGAAATTATTACATTCGGAAATAGAAATGCATATATCTATTTTGAAATAAATACGATTTGGAACACTTTTCAATTAAGACGTTTTCATGCTACACTTCGACTACTTCTAGTTATTGACTGATTTATTATTTCAAGCCCATTTATTCAGTAATTATGAAGGTACTTAGATTTTCCACTTTTCCAGTTAATTAAATCTTCGTGTTTTGCTATGTTTAGGACATGCATTCCATTGGATTTCTTCATCGTGATGTTAAACCATCAAATTTTGGAGTGGGTCGTCCAGAAACAAATGATTTTCATATTGTCTATATCTTCGATTTTGGTCTTGCACGACAGTTCGCGTTTGTTTTTAAATTTTATATGAACTGTTAGCAAACGATATCGGATGTATTTAGAAGATTAAGGATGAAGAAAAGGAGCACATGAAACAGTCTCGATTGAATTCATGGTTTTTAGAAAAATCATGTCTCATTTATTTCAGTACACGGGATAAAGACTGTCGTATCCCACGTAAAACAGCTCCATTTCGCGGTACTCCACGATATGCATCATTGAATAGTCACAGAAGACGGGACCAATCACCAAAAGACGATATCGAATCTTGGTTCTATATGATCGTCGAATGGACAGTAGGCGTCTTACCTTGGAAGCAATTCAGAGTAATAATTTAGTAAACATGGAATATCAAAAAGCTTAACTTTACAAAATTAACTTTAAAAACGTGGATTCTGATTTGGATATTACAGATTTTAATTTCCTGCAATCACACCAATTTGAATTTCAAATATACATAATTTAAATTTAATTACGATTCTTGCGAAAGATTTTAGTAATCTTGCATGACTTAATCCGAAAGACATATATCATATGTTTTTATATGATAGTGCTTCTAATTCGTAGAATATCAAATCTTAAGAATGTGAATTACTTCAATTTGGATTTTTCAGTAGCACCAGCTGTTAGTATTATCAAGTATATTTCAGTCACCAGTTGTAAGTATTATTAAGTATATTTCAGTAGTCATTCCTAACAATTTCAGAATCAGGATCGCGATAAGATCATGTTGATGAAAGAGCAAAGTCGAGAATCAGGTGGTGTAGATTTATTTTTAGAAGGTTGTCCATTACCGCATTATCGAATGATTCTGCAGTATATCGATGATCTGCAATATACTAGTATTCCGGATTATGGATATATTTATTTCTTACTCAAGCATATCGCTAAGGTACAAACAAAACCACTGTTCGAATCGAACAAAATTACGAATTTCTCTGTAATTAACAGATCATCATAGTGATACCTCGCATTTTCAAGAAATTTTTCTTATTAAAAAGGTTCACAGGGCACAAAACATTATATTACGATTAAGTCTCATTGAACTATGTTCCAGAAAAACCGAATATCTCCTAATGAACCATTGGATCATGATCCGGAACATCCATATGCTGGTACTGAAACGCCACCATCATGTTTACCTAATGGTGTACTTATATCGACTATTCAAAACAAACAGAGTAAAGAAGATATTGATAAAAAATAAATTTATGAACTATTAATTCCATTTCAATTTCTATTCCAAATAATCATTTCTATGAATTAATTCGATTTGCATCTTTAATATCTTGAATTCGAATGTTCTATGTTTCTATTTTGTAAATTATAATAAATTCGGTAGTTGCTCGCAGCAATTAAATAATTAATAATTTGAATACAAGAATTTGAGCACAACAATTAATAATTTTTTAATCTGTGAATACAAAAGAAAGTTTAGTCTTAAAAGGCCTTGGTTAGTTACAATTGACGTACGTTAACGGTGAATGTTTAGCAATGTCTTAGACACTGTCGGAAAAATCCGAAAAGTATAATTATTGTAAATAAGGAATGTTAGAGGTCAGGAAGCGTTCTGCTCACCAAAAATGGCCTACTTAAAGCATTTATTCAATGTCCATGCTTCATTCAAGCAAGCGAGACAACATACTCATTGAAAGTTTGAGAATAGATTGAAGACATTTTGTCCCACAATTCCTCTAATCATTCGCTTTATCGAATTTAATTGATAGTTTCAAAAGGACTAAAAGGATTAACATATTTACCACTAGAAGGATAAAGATGTTTGCTAACGAAGAATATGTACGTTTCCCGCCAAAATGATAAATATCTTTACCGCCAAAACGCTCGGATTAACAGATAAATAAAGTAAGGTCAACCAATTGTAGCAAAGCGAGGCCTCGAACGGATTTAAAAGATTCAGATTTTGGAGCAGAATCAGATTCTACAACCACCATAGCAACAGTTCAACTCAAATCGACGCAACAATCGACAATCAAGGAGCAGAACTCTTTGGTACGAACGATGAAGAAAAAAATACCCGGCTATAAATTTATTTGGATATTCTCTGATAACTGTTTGTTCGTAACTATTCTGTCTATTGATAAGTTCTTTGAAGAAAGAAAAAAAAAAATAAATTCTCTAAAGAATTCTTCCATCAAATAGGAATCGTTTCTTTCACAAAATTACTTTCCCGATAGGCACTGTAAATTGAAATTCGTTCTTCAAAATACCTTTATTTTTAATTGTCTCAGGAATTTAATTCCTTTTTTGATTATTTCATTTTTTTTTTTGTTTATGTTTATCCATTATTTCGTTTAGTATTTCATTTATTCAGTGGAATATATTTTTGTTATCTTCAATAGAAAGTCGAGGAACAGCTAAAGAAAGTGCTCATATAATTATTGCTAAATTTCTCGCTCTAGAACAGCCGCTCAAAATATTCTGTTTTGATTAATTTGATTTCAACATTTACTGGAATTTTATAACAATTAATTAAGCATCCATTTGCTTACCATTGATTCCTCTCCCTTTCTTGACGGATGCAAACATCCATTTGCCCAAACATCAAACCCTTGAGTGGCTTGATTTTTGCGAGGGCATGCCCTTTATGACTATTTAATGATCCCTCGATTTATAAAAAGTGTGAAATCATGGGGCAGAGTTCATGGTTTTAAAAGGTTTCTTTTTTTTTTTTTATTGATAATTTCATGCAAATCAAATCTTCGGTCTTTAAGGGATTCAGATTCAGCCAGTTTGATTTTCAAATAAGTACCGCCAAAATGTTCTCAAAATGCGCTTATTGCTCTTTCTTCAATTAATTGAATTCCTTCTCTTTCCCTCTCCGTTTCTTTTTTGTGAATTTTAATGAATTGTTAGAAGAGATTAAAAAACAAAGCAGAAATCAACAAAGATTGTCAAAGGTCATAGGATAATTAATTGAGTATCCATTTGCCCATCAGTTAAAGTATCCAGTACTCCAACCACATTTCTTTTCCTCTCTGACATGATCTGGATGAAACTTCTGAATATAACACGTTGAAAGAGTAATTATTGTGGTTATCCGCAATTTGGTGGAATTGGAAAGAAGAATTAAAATATATATTTTTCCTTTCACAATTTACTATCTTTGTTTCATCAAAACATCAAAAAACTAAAAAAAAAAAAAAAAAAAAAAAAAAAAAAAAAAAAAAAAAAAAAAAAAAAAAAAAAAAAACACAATAGAAACAGCAACAGATATTAAAAAGAATGGGAATTGTATCTTTACATTCACTGAATATAACTAAATAATATTAAGTAGTACTTTTTCCTTGAATTTTTCACAATATCTCTATAGCAATCAATAAAATGCCTTACTAATATTATTCAAAAAAAGGGGAGGTCAAAGGTCACCATATCTAATTAGTTATACAGAGCACTCTGTTAAAAGCATGTGAGGGGTCTCCTCAGACATCAGTTTTCTTTTGTTCTCATTCTACTAATGGTCGTCTCTTGCTGTTAGTGCTAAATCGGAATTTTTTAATTTCTGTTCATTCTCCATTTAACAAATTTAATCAGAATAACTCTTGGGACAAATCAAGAGTGCAAAGTTATTTCGAATATCTCTATTTCAGATTTTTAAATAAATAAGCTTCTTCTTGAAATAATCGCGAAACGTTGTTCATTTGCATAATTGCTAGACTGAAGCAGCCATTCGAGAAAATCGTATTTTAATTTCAATCGATATTCAAATTTTTTTCCTTTTTTCCTATAGTTATCATTTATAGCAATCAGCAAGCGTGATATAGAAATGGAAAAACAAATGGTGCTGCTCTCGTTGAACGATACTTGTCGTGATAAAAGTAAGAAAAATCGAAAATCATCAATTCCAACGTTATCATCCGATAACGTATTCGTTGAAACCGGAGCATTCATCGCTAAAATGATAGGTGATCTGGAAACATATTACGTAAGTCTTATTTGACTTTTATTGTGAAGTCTTTCGGAACTAAATTGATGCTTTGAATAATTTGAGGATGAAGTGAGAAATAAGTTGAAAAGATTTGAATGCGTTTCATCCCATAAAAGATTTCCATTTATTTCAAATAAACAAGGTCGATGATATGTATCTTGAAATGAATGAAAGAATTTTCTGTATAAATGCTACTTTCAGGTAGTTGAAAATTTCATCTAATTTTTGTTTGCATTGCTTGATCTCAATTAATTGGCATAACTTTTGTGCAAGAAGTTCTGATATCAATGCATATAACAAACATTAACTCTTGTTTTTTTCCTTTCTTTCTTTTTTTCTTATCTTCAACCAATATTTATTGCTATTCAGATTTCGTAAATAGCTTATTAATTATCGAATAATTATTGAACTTTTTTTTTTATTTATGACAAAGTTGAGTTAATAAATTTTAAGCAATCCAATTCTAAAAGTGACACTCTTAAGGAATTTTTATTACATCAGTGATCGATTATTGGAGCGGATCGCCATCATTTCGGCTTCTTCCCCTTTTTTTCTGATTATTAAGGTGTCTAAAAAGTTGGCATGATAAAAAATTGAAACGATTGTTAGAAG
Organism: Onchocerca lupi; assembly: GCA_028564675.1. Lineage (NCBI taxonomy): Eukaryota > Metazoa > Nematoda > Chromadorea > Rhabditida > Onchocercidae > Onchocerca > Onchocerca lupi. The sequence continues at coordinate 103,612 of JAOVVO010000079.1, read as the reverse complement.
ATGAAAAAATTTACACTTCGACTGGTTCTGGCTTCAAAATATGACATAAAATTTGAAAGATAGATTGAGAAATTTTCCAATTTTAATTCTTGAATTTCAGAGGAAGTTAATAAAGGAGCAGAAAGATCTAAATACTGGGAATGCTCTGGCGGAAGAATTTGTATGTGTTTCTGATGTTATATTATTTGACTTTTTATAAATAAACTTACAGTTTGTTATGGAAAATGTGAAATCTGTTTAGACTAGAAAAAATAATTTCAAAATAAACAAAGTAAAGAGTCAGCTCAATATTATTTCATTTTTCGTAAATGAAGCTTAAAGTTTGTTATGGAAAATCCAAAATCCATTTAGGCTGGAAATAATTTCAAAATAAACAAAGGAAAGAGTCAGCTCAATATTTATTGTTTATAAATGAATCTTAAAGTTTTTTATGGAAAATGTGGAATCTATTTAGGCTCGAAATAATCTCAAAATAAGCGAAATAAGAAGTCAACTCAATGCTATGCATGAATTGAATAAAATTTATCTGTCCGATATGAAGAAAATTCAACAAATGATAAATAGACAAAGAAAGGTTAAAAAAAAATTACTATTTTTATTCCCAAAATAGTCATGCATCATCAATTTCGATACACATTCATTCTAGAAGTTTGTTATAATAAAATTCTTGAATTTATTATTTGTAGAAAAATGAAAATAAATTTATGAAACGAATGGCATATTTTCAACGCTTCAAAGAAATTCTGTCACTGATGCAGAATTCTGAAATACGAGAAGCATTTCGCACTAAAACTAAAAGAGCCATAGTGAGTTAAATGATTTTTTTTTAAATATTATTTACATAAATAGCAACAAATATTTCCCATAGAGAAGATTAATATTCGGTCCAGCTTCTCTTAGCTTAAGGCTTTATTGATAATAAACTTTTCTGCATCTATAGTAGTGGATAAATGCTTTTCTTAATGGCTTATCTTTGATCTTAATTTGCATGGCATTTGCTTTAAATAAAAAATAAGTAAGGTAATTAAGAAATTATCATTTTTATTCCGAAAAAAATATATATAATTATATAAAAAAATATGATAAATTTGCATTTGCTTTGAAATAACTCTCAATTCTCTTCAGGTGGATATTGAATAACACCTTTTCAAGATGATTTGTATGATGTTAGCTCATCATAAATGTAAAACTAAAAAAAAAAAAAAAAAAAATGATACAATTGTATTAATCAATCAATTATTATCAGAAACTAACTGAGGACGAATTTGCGCACTTGGATTGGCTAAATGCCGCAATTAATCCATCAATAAATTCTGTTCAAAATAGGAAGGCTTGGCACAGGAAATTACGAGATAGTACTTTTAAAGGGATAGAACTCATACTTGGTTCGAATAAAAAAATCAATAATTCTTGGACAGGTAGGGAACAAATGAAATGAATATTGCTTAATTTTTTTTTTTTTTATTTTTTTTAATTAACAAATTTTAAGAGCAAAAAATTTTTCTATTTTTGTCAAGAGTTGTAATTTGCTTCCGATGCTTAATCGCTAATATGGCTTCTAATGCAATATACGTTTTTCCAGGTCAAGACACGAAACGTTTATTGGAACGAATTAGTAACTGTGGATTTTTTGAAGGAGAACCTGTTTGGACAAACATGGAAATCTTTAATCGATTTAACAAGAGTACATCTCCAGCAAAAGTCAGATTTTGGAAACAATGAAATATTTCAAACAAACTTTTACTACCGCATAGAAGAATTTCTTTTATTTATTATAAAAGACTAAAATAAGAAATTCAATAAATCTTTTAATTTCAGACTATATCTGGTACTGAAATGAAATCTAATCTTAGCATGACATCTAATGCTAACATTTCAAAATGCCACAATCAAGGCTTCAATAACAGTTCTATCAGTAAATCTTCATCAATTTCAAAATACAATATGATAAAACGAATAATTTAACTAAAGATAATTAATGATAATAATAGGAATTAATCAGTGCAAAAAAAAATCTTCGTGATATTTAAAATATTCAAATTCATGGTGAAAAAATGCAAGAGATTGACAATATTTCATTTTTTTTTTTCAATTGGTTCAAATTTTCAACAAAATAATGCAGAAGCCGACAAAAAGGTAACAAAAAAGACAAAAACCAATAAAAGAGAAATGTATGCGTACAGGAAAATGAGCGATAAACCAAATGGTTAGTTAATGATTACAATTTGCTTTTTTGAATTGAAACATTTTTTGAAGTCTTTTAAGAAATTTATTTTAATATTTAATAGAAATGAAGTGTTAGAGATTTTTAATGACTAAAGTTATAGCATTTGAATTCTGAATGAAAAATTGATTTGTTGCATTTAATAATGAAGAGTAAAATAGCTATAATATTCTGGAATTTTCTCGAAGAATATAGTAAACGAGCATGAATAATCCCATCAAATGATTATTTGCAGAAATAAAGACAAAAAAAAAAAAAAAGTAAAAAGATAAGATGAATAGATGAAAATATGCACTTAAAAAAAGTGATTGAATTATTTGGTGGTTTGTTAGGATAAAATGTTCGAAAAATTAGAGATAAAATTGTCATTTCTGATTATTCCTTCAATTCTATTAACATTCAGTTCCTTCAAACTATATATTAATTTTAATTTCAGATTATTATCTTCGTTTCAATTTTTATCCTGCTCGTTTCACTGCGGACATAAAGGTACCACCATCATTGGGTGGACAACCACCAGGAATAATTATTCGTTGTGATTTTTGATATAGAAATAAGAAATTAAAATTAATATCTCGCAAATTTTTGTCTGATCTTTTAGCTGCTCGTCTTTTTGTAAATGGAAATATTTTCGCTTCTTTTGATTCTTGATTGCGAAGATTTGTTATTATTTATTCATCGCCACGTTCATTTCAGTTTTATTCAAAATGTTATACTCTTATGATTTTATATTTCATCTTTCAATTTACTTTTCATTCAGGGAAGTTTTTATATTTTCAATTCTTTGATATGAGTATTATAAACGAATCTCTTATTCAGCAGCATATAACTATTGTTCTTTAGATGTTTCGTTAACAAATAAATGCCTGAATTTCATTTTTGAATAATTTTATCACATCGGTGATATTTTACTATGATATTTTAAAAAAGTGAATTGATTACGGAATAGTAGTTCAAACAAATGAATGTGGATTCCACAAAATCGCTTAGGTACTACTAAAAAGATTGGATGATTTCTAATATTACTGAAAATTAAGCTACAAAAGATGGTGCTTTTATTGACGAAATATTTTTGAATAATCCATCATAGTGATAAATCATAATCCATAATCCGGTTATTTATCACAAAACGATGAACAAAATGCTAAACTGTTATCAATAGTGTACAATAATGTAGCATAAAAATTATTTTTAAAATTTCTTGAATAATTTACAAAATGATTCTTCAATAGCAAGTATCATTCTTTTTTCCAAAGTCTGAATTAAGCTATTTTTGCGTGTAACACGTGTTTCTTACGTTAACAGCAGAAAATATAATGCTTCTCAGTTACCGTAATGACAAGATTTACAAAAATTTTTGCGCCAATTAAGCTTGAAAACATATAATGTTTTGATTGGACAGAAGTTAGGAATTTCTGCTAAAATCTATAGCAGTCTTCCGCTCTGTTGATAAAATGAGCAGCGGTGTAATAAAGAGTGATATAGCTTGAAGTGTTAAGCTTTATCTTTATCTCTCTAAATCTGCTGGCTTCATTTGATTAATTATCCTCAAAAATTTTTCCAACTCTTCATATCAATTTTCATATATTTTAAATTTTCAGACATTTAATTTTTATAGGAATATTTAAAAAATTAATTGATTTTTGCATATTTTGCTTTCTTTTGTAGCTGTTTGCAATGTTCAACAAAGAATTATATGACATCAAAGAGAAGGGTCTAGAAGTTCTGTAATTCAGCGAAATTTCTGATTATTGATGAATTCGTCTTATTGCATTGTATATGGAATATTGAAAAAGTTGAATCATTTGACAAAATTTGTCTGAATAGGTGGATGATTTTTGATCTCAATTATTCTTTTTTAATACTTCTAAAATAATTCTTCAATAAATTTTAGACTAAGAAAGTATGTCAGGAACCAAGCAGTATGGATCAACAAATGAGTGATGAAAGTGTTCAGTGTATTCTTTCGACCTTTGAACTTACGAATTTTGCAGAATAACAATAATTAGCGCAATCATAATTTTTTTTTTAGATCAGTTGGAAACATGAATATAAGGCAGAAAATGCTCTTCTTGGGCATTATGTATATCTTTATACGATATATGCGACTGATCATTTTTTAAATATGAAATAAAAAAAAAACGGAAATTTAATGAACCTTGAAAAATCAAAGCGATTTTATTGTCTTAAAAAGTATTCGATCTTCCAAATTCATTCCCACAATTGGATTGTTGATGATGTCTGATCGAATAGACTAATGAGTAATAAATTTTTTCAACTTATTTGAAGTTTCCAAAAATATTAAAATTTTCAAAAGTACTTCAGCATTACTCAATCGTTGTTGCTCTTACATTTGATGAAATGAATCATATAAATTTCTTAAAAAACAATAAAGAATGATTGATAATTAGAATAAAATAATAGCAATATATAAAAATGGCATTTATATTTTTTTAAATTTTATTTCGCAAATTACAAAATTTTTTTAGGCATTTGTTGATTACAAATTGAAAGAAATCAAGTTTCAATTAGATATTTTAACTGAATTGCGAGATGCTTTTTACTGGGGAAATTGGTAGACTTAAACAAAGAACAGTAGAGCAAAGAAAGATTAGAAAGATTCAATTTTTTTTCTAATAAGATAAATATTTCTAAAATTAAGAAAGAAAATAAATATAGAGACAATTTCAATATTCAATTTCATAAGTGACATCATCAGATAAAGTTTCTTGTTGATATGAATTCAAAATGCAACAAAATCCTATGTTACTTCTATCGTACACAGAATCGGTGTAAAATATCGATTTTGCCATTTGTTTACTAGTGTAATGAATTTTGCAATCTATCATTTGCTGAAGGATCAAAAAGAATTCAAGAAAAAATAGCAGATTTTTCTTATCATAAAAAAATTATCGCATGATTAAAGAATCCTAAAATAAAAAGAAAAAAAGCATTTTGCGATGGAACTAATGAAGTTGAAGTCGTTTGAAAGATCTTTTTTTTTTTTCATGAAACCGAAAATAGTCGAATTTAATGATAGTTATATCAGAAAAAAAAAAAAAAAAAAGATTAGATCTTCAATATTGCTTTTATAGCATTCTGTCCAAACCATAATTGATGGTGACTTTGTTAGAAGAATAAAAATCTTTTCAACATCCAAAAAACAACGATTTTTTCATCAGGAATGTACCTAAAATGGTATTTCTTATTTTTTACATATTATTCACAGATATTGGATAAACGAGAAGTGACACTTCTGAATTCGCTATGTGAAATAATTAATTCAGGAATAAATTTGCATGCTTGTAAGAAAATTTGGAAATGTATGTTACGAGTTGCTGCCAAATTAGAAATGGAATTGAAATATAATCAGAATGCTGATTAATGCTTATTGATTTTAAATTATAGAAATGGTCATCGCATATTCTGCTTAAGAATAAAATTGTAAGCAAAAAATTCAGGGAAGAAAATTTATGGACAATATGTCGCATAAGAAACGTTAAAATTTTTTTTTAAAGAGCAATTTTATGAATGCAATGGAATAATTACACGTGAGTAATAATAAGAACAGTGAAATTATAATTAAATTTGAAATGAGAAAATTTTTTTTAAAATTTAAATCCATTAAATATTATAAATTCGGATTGAATAATTCATCGTTACAATGCTTTGTTTTTTCTTTTGTAGTTTATTCAAATTTTTGGAAAAATGATATTCAAATTCGAATCGAAATATCGGATTTTGAAGAAGTAGTCAGAATGAAAACTTCGCTGACACATTTAGCAGACTGCTTAATTAAGAATAATTGGTACTATCCTCATATCCGATCATTTTGCATAGGAATGATTTTTGTCATAGTTGCTTCTGCGGGACATAATTTTTTTCTTTTCGATAACAATTTCAGGTTCGAAAATTCGTGAAATTTAAAGAGTGTTGAATATTTATTGATTTTTCGATAATAATTGAGTTATTATTATTATTAGTCCATCAAAACATTGCATATTTTGTCAGTTTTTTTTCTTTTTTTTTTTTTTTTTTTTGTTATAAGATCTATTTATTTTAGAAATAGATAACACTAAAATTTGCTAGTGTTAATTAATTTCAATTATGTAGATTTTTGTTTTTCAGTAGTTGTGAAGAGAAACATCCAAGCAGTGGTATCAGATTTTGAAAGCCGAAAAAGTAAGAAATAGAAATTAAAAGTAGTCAATTTTTGATGTTATACGATTGAGCTTCCCAATAATTACTCAACCGTAAATAATATACAAACAAGAAATCAGCAAAAAGTACAAGATATGAATGATTCTTGTTTTTCTCTGAAATATTCATTCTATACAAGTGATATAAAAAGTGGTAAAAATGATAATATTATTATCCAGCACATTAACAACAAATCATGTGAAGTTGGTAAACAATTTTCGTATAAATAATTAAAATAATTAAACAATTTGACAATCGAAAATTCATAAAGACATCAGAATCGGATAAATAAGCTAATCATCCACTTCTTCAAGCAATGTTTACGAAACTTTCCTTGTCATGAAGATAGTCGGATAAATTTACGCGATGATACTATCCCATATATGATTCCCGTATAAAATCATAGATCATCTTTTCTTAATAAAATATTTCTTCTGCATGTAATCATCAAAAGTAACTTTGATTTTAGGATGACATTGAAGAGACAGAAGGATTATTCAGGATTAAACATCGAGACAAATGATATCCACTTAATCAATCATTCGCTCTTGCAGTGCAATACATCCAATATATTAAATTCAATATTGTGAATGAAACCGGAAAAGCTTTTTGACATAAACTGAAAATTAAAATATAATTAATGAACGAAAATTCATGATAACGAGAAATGCATGCTAATATTACTGGGCTACTACCGAATCGGCAATCCAATATTCATTTAAAAAAATTGGGAATTCCAAATCTGTAGAACTTTCAGTTTCTAGATTCTGTTGCAATCGGATTAAAATGCAGTAATTTTCTTAAAACTTCAATCATTTTAGTGAAGTTTGATTTTCAAAAGCAAAAATGCTTACTTATCCATATCTTCACCGGTCCAATGTCGTAAAAATCTCCGCTCATTACTTTCTTTTCTTTGGCGATGTTTCTTTCGTCTTTCGAAAAAATTGAATAAAAAAGGACGGTTTATAATACTACTTTCACTATCTAAATAATATTATTAATATTTAGACGAAAATTTCATACTAATTATACCTATCGAGAGCCTGTGATGTTACTCTAATTAAATTAATATTCGAATTTGAATTGCAAACATTCCGACTGTAATAGTCGACGAAAATTTGTCATATTTATCTATCTGTTTTTTTATAAATCTATGCAAATATTCCAGTAAAATGAATATTGTGGATGGAAAAGTTTTGGAAATTTTTTCTGTTTTATTGTGACATTCGGAAGATAATTAAGGCATTCCATAAATTATCCTGGTAATTTGTTTATATATAATTGCAATTCAATTGAGGAATTGAATTATTTATATAAAATTCAGGCGAACAAAGGGAATTCGATAAGACTTGGTAAAACTTTCGCCAAAAATTCAAAAGATGAAAAGAATCTTAGATTGAAATACGAACTATATTCATTTAATTTCATTATTTCCGGATTTCGAATCGTTATCGGCTTTGGTTCATTATATTCGATGAGTGTTGCTGTATTACGTGTCCATAACCTATCACTTAGATCTTCTCCGGATATCCGTAAATCTTCCTCAACTCGTTCAGTTAACGGTAACTAGAAATATTTTAGAAATGTTTCAAATAATTCTTGATGACTTAATTTTTACTAATTTTTAAATCATTTTTTATTTGGTACTAAATTTTAAATGTTTTCTTGCAATTGAATAATACTTAAAATTTAATTTTTCGAAGCAAAAAATCGCAATAAATTTGAATTTTAAAGAAAATAATTTTAACAGTGAATAAAGAAAATGACTATCATATTAAATTAAAAAATGAACCTTTCGCCGACGACTTTCCCTGAATAATCGTTTATTTTGTCGAGGTTCACTAATCAGTAAACTGGTTTCAGCAAAATTATCACTTTCAACATTCTCTCTACTCCTTGATGTAATCGATTTCTCTAACATTCCAACAATAGCTAATTCAACAATTGATAAAAATATATAGCCAACACAACCAAACATAAACAAATCCAAACCTTTTACATATGAAACCTAAAAATTTTTGAAAACAACAAATATTTGAAGGAATAGATAAGTTTATTTATTATGCATCTTTCAAGATTCATTCCTGAAATAGCCTTCTGATATATATGAAAATTAACATTAATTGCTTCATTTCAAACTTTTAAATTTTGATAAATTTTTTCTTTTCAAGGATGATTAAATGAAAAATATTTAATTCTCGCTGCCAATCCAAACAGTTGATAGCTCAAATTTTAAATCGTTTAAGAAATTAGCATCTTGAAGTTTTCATACGGAGCTATATCATAACTGTCGTATAATATTAAAATTATCGTCAAAGTTCGTACCTTTGGAAGTGACCTTGCGACATTAGAATATTGTAAGGTAAGTGCCATCATTGATGAAACGCCAACGGTGACCCGAGCTGGAAGCGATCGGCGATCCAACCAAAATGATATCCATGAAATGAGTACCATACAATAGGTTGGGAGATAAATTTGCAACAAATAGAAACCGTAAGAGCGTCGGAAATATAACTTTATATGCAACTGCAATTATGTAAATTTTGAACTCACACAGAAAAATAGATTCATTAGATCATTTTTCATACTACGCAAATCTTCTTAAATTGATGACAAGCAGGAAGTTAGGTGTCATTTATTCTGCTTAATTAATCTGAATCAATAAGTTGCTGCTTAAATTTCTCAGGTATTTCTATCCTTTTATAAAAAATCGATAATTAAATCTATTTATTCCGCCATAAAATTCAAAAACCAATGATACAGTGCCAAACATAGCATGAAAAAAAAAAATGCCAAATAAAGTTGTAATTTGAATAATAATTACAAAATGAATGTCGCATTAAAAAAGTAATTTTTAGAAGCTATCTCAACTTACTGTAACTTCATACTTATAAAATAATAATTTCAAACATCATACTTAATTCAAATGTCAAATATTACATCATAGCAACATGCTTAATTAATTAGCAACTTACAATATCTTCCATGTTGCTATGCTATTGATTATCACTTACATGATCCCAAACACCGGCTGGATACTCGAATGTTTCTTTGTCATGTGTATAATGTGTCATATGAAAATCAGGTAAATTTGTATCGCCAATCACTTCGACCGGAATCCCATGACGTTTCCAGTGTAAGCGAACTTTACCAATATTGAATGAATAACTTTCAAAAACCATCGTGCATTCAACACGATCCATTGGAAAAATTGAAAAATCCATTTCACATGGTGTTTCCACCATAATCCTAAAAATTAAATATTGCAAATTACTAATTTTTCTTCCATTCATCTGTTATTTTTGTGCCGTTTTAGTAATATTCACAGCTTTATTAAGTGCTTAGTCAGCAGAATACTCTGACAGGTAAATTTATTTTTCTCAGGTGATTGTATCTTAGAAAGGTTGAAAAATTCTTGTTACCTGTAATTTATCCAAACGGTACCATTGGGAAGAATAGCAAGGAAGACATTTGGTGTAGGTGAATGATGTATCACTGATCCCTTACTATTTACGATACATACATTAGGTAACCATAATTTTTCTACCATTCGATGTGATAAAGTTAAATTTTGCACACAATCTGCTCCTTCGATATCCTCAAAAAAATAAAAAAAAAAAGATATAAAAACCAATGACAATTTCGATTTTATCAATTTTTTTAAAATTCAAATAATTTCGTCCATTCTTTTCAACATAATCGATGGATAAGTAACAAATGATTCGATTATTTTAACCAATGATTCAGTTACTAAATGCAGGTATTGTCCCATTAAATCAACATATCTCGAGCGTAATGCAACTCTGTAATACCATTTTTCGAAGCAAATTTTGAGAGCATGAAATCAAAAAAAAAAAGAAAAAAAAAATTAGATTACTTGAAATGACAAATTAGGATCTCGCCAGATTTGTGCCAGCAAGATATGCATCTTGGAGCTGCTCTGTATTTCGGAAATTTCGGATATCTAAAATTAGCAATCTATTAGCTTTTTTTTTGTTTTTATTCTCAAACAAATTACCTAGAAAACGCAAATATCTTGTAAAATATGATATTAATAAAAAAAGAAAAAAGACAGAAAGACAAAAAATTTTTGCAATCAAAAGAAAACAAAAAAAAAAGTTTCAATCATTTTTTTGTTCACAGCATTCATGAAATGATAATTTTTAATGAGCACCTGTTGAATGAGTATTTCAACGTCTACATCAACACCGTTTACGGCTGGCACCAAATTTCGATCATATTTTGTCAATATATCCGTTAATAATCTAAAATATATTTTATGGTTGCATGAATGAAAAGTTAAAACATTAAATATCAATATAAACTATTGATGAATATTTAATTCTAGACTTATCACAGCTGTTCCCTTAAAGAAAGTAGAGAAATCCGAAAAATTATCAAAATATTTGTGACATTTGTTCTGATATTATTACAATCATTTGCAAGTATAATCCCATGTTCCAAGCAACTTGTCAATTAATGAAAACGGTAATCATTTGTCTTGACAAGAACAAAAAGTAGGAGATAAAAATGTTGATAAAGTTGAATTGATAGAGACAAAAATTAGAGTGAAATAACCAAATAAGCTAAGCAGTCCATTTCAGCCTGGCTAACCGTGGCTTGTTTTAAGAAAAATGCACTAGTTGTCCAGTAAAACACAGAAGATGTTGCTTACTTTTCAGCTATTCCCTCACTTTGTCCCGAAATACATTTATTATTTGACGTATCATTTTCATGAGAATCTGAAAAAACTAATAACACATACATACATATATGACATATAAAGGTGATAAAAAAAAAACAAACAAAAATTTTGAAATGATTTTTTTAATTTTGATAATTTTTTTTATTTTTTTTTTTAAAGAAATTTTGATGAAATCTGCTACCAAGCATATAGCGACATTTTCCGATGTTATCAGCAACAAAGCCAGAACGACAAATACAATTCACTTTACCCGTACCGCTACTTTTTTGACAAAACGATGAACGTAAATCACACTTCTCACAACCTAAATTATTTACGCCGTGAAGTGACAAAATCAACCTGAATGTGAAAATAAACAAGTAAATAACTGAGTAATTAGATAAAAAAATATGAGAAAAACAGAATTTTACAGAAAGTTTTCAAATTAATGCTTTTCATTAAGATATTGTCACTTCATTTTATTAATAAAATTTTGACATACCTAATATATCAGGAAAAAAAAAGCTTAATATTATCATACAGAAATAATCTAATACTTTATCACATAAACATAAAATAATTGTGATATCAATGGAAAAGAAACAGAAATTGGGAGTTAAAATTGAAGTTAATCTTTTAACTGATTGACTTAACAGAATTGTCTGAATATCTACTACAGTTTCCATTTTTTAATGATGGCGCAATTGTCTTTTAAGCAAGAATGAACATCTATTTCTGAACAAAACTTAGGTTGTTAATCATTTAAATATTTATTATAAAATCCAAACAACTGATAGAATCTTATCATATTATTGATGCAAAGATAAAATCACATTTTGTTTTAAAAAATTTGACATTAAACATGAAATGTTGAACATTAATATTTTCACTTCTTTTTCTTTGATTGACAACTTTTTTTTATTCTGATGAAAGATAAATCTAATACAATTAGTTTATTTCGGTCAAGTTATTTGAGATAAACAATGGAGAAAAAATGATTAAAAGAATATTTAAATTGCTTTAAGAAATTGAAATGAAAATTGAATACGAAGGTCTTTGTGGAAATTTTAAGATATTCAAATGTTATGGAATCGTTTTCTTTGGATGCGGGAGTGTCGGAAATTCCGATAGATTTAAATCAATTTTATAGTTCAATCATTTTTGTAACTTTGAATCATTTTTAATGTTTAATTCATAATTCACTTGATGTAATTTTGTAAACAACCCACTTATTCCAAATGGGATGAGACAGTTGTATTTCATTATAGTGTGTTACTGTTTTTGGAATTTTTTACATTGTGCCAGATTATTACCTTCGATATATCCCAAAAAATGAAGTGCTAATATTCTATGAAGAAATTGTAGAATTATTTCTTATTAAGGTTTTTTTGACAGGAGGGTGTTTTTAACATGAGCTGGTGCTGATAATATCGCAAAAAAGTTTAAAAAAAAAAAAAAAGGAAGGGAAAAATTATGAAACAAACCTGAAAGTTCGGTAGAAGTTGTAGCTGCCTGGAAGATCTGTAGGATGAGTAGAGCAATAGTTCTTAGCAAAAAAATTAGAATATATGGAAAATTCATTCACCACTATGCCAATATTTCTTATATTAGTTCGATTTATCACAATAAAAATCATAAAATTCTCCTAAAAAATGAAAGTTGCCCAATTTTTGATGTATACTAATTGCTCAAAAATATGCAATAGTATCACAAACTTTCAAACTCTATTACAAGAAACATGACTGCTTGATGATTATAGTAGAAGGAAAAAAAGAAGGCTTAAATGCTCTAATCCCAAAAAAAAAAAAAAAAAAAAGGAATAAAGTGAACTAAATGAGCAGACCTAATCGATAGTCGATCAAACAGTCCTAATTTAGATGAACTTTAGATTGCTTGATCGGTTATGCTACATTTTCTGATCAATTATGCATACATACTTGATAAAGACAGCCTATGTTTTTTTTTTTTCGATCAATTATGATCAAACACATATAACGTGTTAGTAAAATTTTCTAGCAATAATGTTTACATTATTGATATATTTGTCGATTGCAGAAAATATCAAGAATGATATGATAGCAAGAAATTATCTGTTCAGTCATATTGAATTCAGTTATCGGCGAATTTTAAAATTAAGCAAAGAGGAAAGATTCAATTCGATTGCATTTTTAATTAATTATAGGAATCAAAATAATGAATGGATTTTACATTTGTTTAACGGAATCAGATCAAAACAACATATGTTATCATGTAGTAGAAATGATTTTAAGCATTAAAGTGATTTCTCTCTTTGTATATGTTTAAAAAGAAGCTAGAGCTGATGATAAATATGATATAAGTTTCGTTCAGATGAATTAGAAAAGTGGAATGAAGTTGTAGAATTAAACATTTCAAATAAACAATTATAATATTACAATTTGACTTACTCAAGGTCAAGGATCAGCATACATTACATCAATTATAGCCTTTTCAGCTTTTATATTTTTCTATTAATAGATAAATGGGAGGAATAAAATTTATTTTCATTTCATTTTTCATTCGAATTTCAAATGATTTGAAGTTTTGCTTCTGCAATTTTTCCATAACTTTTCGTTTCATTCAACTGCTTTGATTATTGCAATATAATAGGATATTTAATAAAAATATATATTACTAAGCTAACTTTTGCTGCTGTCGATTGATTCAGTGATAATATCAAAAATTGATGATAAGAAGGAAGGTTTAAGAAACAGATATTTTCAACGAAAGAATCAATTGAAGTAAATTTATGAAGAGCATAATATGTAAGTATGCAAGTTTCAAGAAATACGAAATTTTTGTCCAGTTTCAAGGTGAAATATGCAACGGACAAATGAGCAAATTTATAGAGAATAAATGTAACAAAAATTAGAAGAATTTTGTTAAGAAATTTGTTACAATAATGGTCTACTGATAATAATAATTGTAGGGAAATGAATAAAAAGTGAAATAAAACGAAAAAAAAAAAATGCATATTTGATAAAAAAATCTTCAACGTACTAAATGAAACCTGTGAATTGTTTTCCTACCTTCAATAGATCTCTTTTTAAGATTTTCGAAAAAGCTAGTAGCAATCATTGATCTAAATAAGATAAAATTTTCATTCAATTTGGAATTAATTCATCAGAAAGGAAGATTTCACATTTTCATGCAAATATATGAAAGAATTTGCGCATTTTTTTTAAAATACACTTTCTTATACTTGCTTTTTTCTATACACTTATAATTTTTACATACATTTACTTAAACTTGCTTAAAATAATACAAGCTGTTGATTGAATAATTTCTTATAAGCAAAAAAGGAATGAATAATAGCGCATGGATATTATGCATTTAAAATCTAGATTTAAAATCTAATTAGTAATAGCAAATTACTAATGATCAATAAAAAATGCAGAATGAAAAAGGTCAAAATAGGATGAAAAAGTTGTATTTCTGGATACACTTTTTAGACTAATGAAATAAAAATAACAATTTCCAGTGACAAGTATTTATCTAGCTAATATCAAATCGAATCATTCATGCTAAAATGTTAATATCATTTTCGAAAATTGAATGCTTGTTTTTTATTGCTGTAAATTTAACGAACAATAATAATTGTTCACTAAGGCAAGAAATATTTTAATATTTGGAAAGCAAACTAAATTTTGAATTCTTTCTTTTTTTTTCTTTTCTTTTTGTTAAAAAATGCCTTTAGAAGGACGTCCCATTGGCAGAGATGTCAATTCAAATGTTATGTTTACGTTAAGAAAGCGGAAATGGAAAATCATGATGTAAAAAAATTCATTTTACTGAAGCTCCAGGCGAAACAGCATTTTGTTCGCACCATATTTGTGGGAAAGTAAACGATTTAATTGACATTTTTAGGCTCTTCTTCAAGCAGTATTAGATTGATTAGTCTGATAGAAACTTTCATTTATACTGAAAGATCAGTAAGTTATCATTTTTTACAGTATTTTCAATCCATATCAGATTTTTGATGCTCGAATTTTTCATCATTACTTTCGCAACAATTATGGAATATATTTATGCAAATCTTTTTTGTTTACAAATTTCAATCACAATTTTTAGCATGAAAAAATGTATCATGCAATTATCAACTAAAAGAAATGTAAAACATTAATATTAGCAAACAAAGTAAATGACAAACATTAATATTAGCAAATCCAATAGTACTATAGCTCGAAGAATTTGCTTCTATTAATTTTTTTTCAACAAACTTATTTGCAAAAATATCAAAATTGATATAAAATCAAAAACAAAAGAAAGTAATTAGAAAAGAATTGCCCATATATTTCATATCTTTTCATTCGCTTCTTCTTCTTCTTGCAAAATCCATTACATCACAAATTTATTCGTATGCATTATTAAAAAATCATTTGACAAACTATTTCAGGTTTTATCTATTTAGCTTTCTAAAGGCTTGCTTAAAAAAAAACAAAAATTATTTCATCAGTATTTAATTTTCCATACATTTTTTGGCGTATTTTTGTGCTAATTTGAAAAATTCTGCAAAATGGCAATATTTCCAAATATCACTACTTGCTACTAATTGAAATGGATTTAATCAATGCATCAACTAGGTAAAAGAAGATTCAAAATTTTTGAAATTTTTTGAAAAAAGATTTATTCAAATATAAAATGCTGAATAAAAAATAATTTCAGTATTGTAAAAAAAAAAAACTCTTATCAATTTCACTTTAGCTCTGTAAGATGACAGGGTTAGTAAAAAGGATATTCAAGTTTGTTCTCAAAAGAGTCTTTCAGATGCATCTATTTTCAACAGCATCAAATAATTTCATCTAAGAATAGTCGAAACATTTCAATTAATTAGAATATTCATTGATAATCTATTCTTTTATCTAATTAGACCAATTTTTTATAATATTTGAAACTTGGATATTATTACTTTAGCTTACTTTTTTTTTAAAATTAGTCCCATTATGCTAGGATTATCATTTCTAGTGTAAACATTAAGATCGAAAAAAAAATTTGGCATAATTAATAGTATTAAAAAGAAAAAACGATAATCTTTAATAAGCTCTAGTAGTTTGAAAATAATTGAAATTAAACAGCTAAAAGACTTTAAAATAGAGGAGCTGATAAATTTCACTTCTTATTTTTGGAATGTATTAAAATATGGCTCATATTACATCAGTCTGAAGAATGAATTCCTGTGATAATCACTTCGAAAATAAACATTTCTTGCAAAATTGCTGACAAGATTCACTTTTTTCTAAATATTATTTAGCTTATTTATAGTTAAATTATTTAATTGATTAACATTAATTTTGAAATATTTAAAATAAAATATCTCTTTTAAATGGGCGAAAAAGAAAATAGAACAAAAGCATAAAATATGAAATATTGTAGAAACAAATTACATTTTTTATATATTTTAAATTTTATGACATTTTTTTCAGCTTTAGCTTTATCACTTTGACTTTGAAATTTAAACGATTTTTCTCAATTAGAATTGATAAAACGAATAATTGTTTTTGAGATTAGACAACTTGTAGGCTAACCATATTATCACAAAACATTTGGAGAATTTTATCAATATTTTATTGATAAAAATAGGAGCAAATGATTTACAGAACGGCTAAAATATAATCTTTTCTACAATTTCCATCAAATGGAATATTTTCTCATTTAATAGGCTATCGAATTTATTCATTTTATTTACTGCTTAAAGAAATCAGAGATAAATAAAAGAAATCTGAAAATCATTAATATCTAAAGTTTCAAGTGTAAACAGTAATATATATTACTTGTCAAAACTGTGCAATTTTTATTGAATTATTATCATTTCAAATATAATAGAGTAAAAAAAATCAAGCATTAACAACTTATTGTTAGTTTAAATTTTTAGTTTACTTGCCAAAATTTCAATTTTTATCGAATTATTATCATTGCTATCACTGAGATGAAAATTCACACGGAATCATTTCAATCTTCTTCACTTTTTAAATACATTCAACCATATAAAATTATTTTAAATTCGTTAAAATTATTTTTACATGTTTCATCGTTTTCAATATTGACTATCGATTTTGTTCATTTTATTTATTACTTAAATTAGCGATTGTTTATTAATATCTTAAGAATAGCAGTAAGTTTATTCCGATTATTCTCCACCAGGTCGAATTGAAATACAAAGATAAAAGTATGAGATGCACCGTATACTTTGATATTCTGAACAACGATTGCCACTTAAAAACTTACAATTGCATGCAGAATGCAGAATGCAGAATGCATCATATGATAATAAATCTCTGCATTATTTAAGCAAACACTTCTCGAATTTTGAATTAAATGAAACGTTAATCGAGGAATTATCAATTAGTTAAAAAGAAATTGCTACATGCAAGTGAGAAAAGCAAGTTTTAAATAAAAAGGTTAATAACTAGCAAATAATAATTCGCGAGATTTCCGAAATAATTCCAGGATAAATTTTCTTGAAACATCGTAATCTGGCATATTACTTTATTTTATCTATAGGAAATTGCTCAGATTAATTTGTTCACACTTCTTTAGCTAAAATAAAACTGAAAAAAATGATAATTTGTGCTTAAGTTGTTAAGAAAAAAAAAAAAAAAGAAAAAAAAATTGGCATCTTCATTTTCTGCCGAACATTTACATAGGAGCAATGTGAAGGGAAAAGAATTACTAAAAATATTCGAAATATTAAAACGAAATATTGAAAAAATTAAAACGTAAACATTTTGATATAATTCAAATTAGAATATCAAATTAATGAATGCTTTAGCAATTTATTTCTAGCATAACTGCAATATATGCAAGTTTAATAATAATGTGAAACTAGAAATGACATAATAACAATTCATTTCTTATTTCTATCAGAATGGTGGAAGCTACAATTTCAGGTTTTCGCTATCTTTTACATTTACTTGGGAAACAATATTTTTGAGTAAAATTAAAATTATAGCAACTAAAACTTTCTAAGCTTTGTCATTTTAATTATTGTCACATATGATTGTGCCAGGATTTCTTGTCGAGAAAATAAGAAATAAATCATTCTTTCTTTTTTTTCCTGACAAACAAAATTATATTATTTATTATTTTTATGTCACAATTAATTCAAATATATGTTAAAAGATATACTTTAAAGTAATTTCATCCCTGTAAAGTACTAAACTAATAACTCATTATTATATTCTCTTCGTATATTTTGTTTTTATAACTGAGATTCGTTTGTTTATGATTAAATTTTTCCCATAAATATCTTTTTTTCACAAATGAAAATTGAAACAAAATCAAAAGTAAAAAATATCGAAAATTAGCAATGAAATTAAAAAAGTTTGCAAAGCATTTTCTCTTTGAAGAATTTTCAAGAGTAGATTTGATCATGTACATGATTGAAAGGAAAAAAAGAAGACGAATTAAGCATTTATTTAAAATTAAAAGTCGCAAGAATGAAAAACTTTCGAGAAAATTGAGCAATTCATCAGAATCTTTTCCAATCATTCAGCATAATATGTCATCGGCATCTTAAGAAAGATTAGAAATGATAACTTCCAAGTTGATATGCTTATCTTCATCTGCTTTTTAAACAACTGCTATTTCTTTGATTTTCAACATGATGTTACGATAGAAAAAAAAAAAAAAAAAAAAAAAAGAAAAAAAATGGACATCATCAAGCAGGCCGGAAGAATAGAAGATTCAGTCAATCTGCACAAACTTATTCATCATCTGCTCCGCCTAATTTTTTCAATACAGAAATTTGAAATATTTAAGAAATTTGATGCAGATTTAATTTCATCTCGAAGGTTAACAAATTATTAAAGCAATTCATTTCATTACATCAATTGCATTCTTACAGAATGCAATTGTTTTGGATAAAAAATAGCACGCAATTGGGAGAGGCAAAGAAGAAGTTCTTAACAATAAATAATACTTCTAGAATTCTTGCCACGATGGAGGGATGGAAGAAACAGCTGTCGTAAGATTATAACAATCTACGACACGAATGATACAAGATAGATTAGTATGATAAATGTCAACAAAAAATTCGAAAAATGAATTTTTAGAAGGAAATATTCATTTCCAAAAATTGTGCTCTTACTTTTCTGTTTTCTTTTTTTTTTTTTTTTTTATTTTTTTGTTTATTTCCTTATTATAAAGCATTTTTCCTGTGGTTTTTCGCATAAATAAAATTTAAACTTCGACTTCTTTTAAAACTTTGTTTCAAACTTTTTTCCAATTACTAAGTTCCATTTCATCATCATATAAAACTTTATTAAGCATATTCTCCCGATATTTTTACAGATTGCTCTTGGTGTTGCTAATCGTTATTTTACATTCAATAATAACTCTGATAGCATGTCATCCTGTTCGAAGAGAACTTTGATTCACCACGATTAAAATGAAATCACTACCAAATAAGCAGACGAACTTCTTAGTCATTTAATTGATGTTTGATTTATTTCTTTTAGATAACAAACAGATAAGATGAAATATCAGAAACCGATAATCAAAAAAAATCAAGTCACCAGTTTCTAATAATTCAGGCAAATTCAAATTAAACACCACATCCCTATTTATTTAGCCTACATTCGGTGCAATTTCGAAATTTTGTCGTAGTTTGAGAAGAATTTTAGCGAACAATAAGCATTTCTGTTCATCTTATGATATCTTACTTATATACTAGAGCATAGAAGATTCGTAATCGGAATTTAAAACTTTCTCTAATCAGATAGCAGATGATTTTATCACACATAAAATAAATGCATTTAGCATAAAAATACTCTAAATGTTATAAGAAAAACAAAAAACATGAAAATAAAATGTACACGGGAAATATATACAGCGTTACAAAAAAAATTGTAGATAACAGATGATAATGTCATACCACAAAAATAGATCAGATAAAATGTTTCAAATTTAATCCGTCCATAAATTAAGTAATCAACAATATGGATTGGTTAATTTCAGAATTAATAAGTTGAATATCTCTTCTCTCAACTCGAAATATCCTAGTACTTCAATACTGAGTCCAAAATTTAATCTCAAAATTCATCTGGACTAATGCATTAAAGGAATTGTAGAACGAAAGAAAAAAATTTTATTCTATCTGATTACAATTTGAAACATTTTTTTAAGAAAATGTATAATCTTAAAAAATTTTTCAAGATATGATCGGACTGGCAAAATAATGATTTATTTTTATTATTAAATTCCTAGATTATGCTATCCTTTCATCATTCCTGATGATCTTTCCAATATTTCTGTTACTTATAGTTTCTAGACGGATTTAAAAATCACCTAAGTACAGATGACAGATCAATTCGATAAACAGCAACTTTAAAATAGACAGTACATAGACAAAGAAGAAATTCGTTTTCATTCCGGCTTGGTACAGCAGTAATACGATCCGCATCCGGTAGAACTATTGCTTTTGCTATAAGATGCGCTTGACAAGCCTGCAATGCATGAATTCCGTAGGCTTGTCGAAAATCTCATAATAAAATATCAATTTAAGTATTTGCAAATTTATAGGATTTAACACTTCTTCCAAAACATAACTAATAAAAAAAAGAAATAATAGTGGAACAGGAAAAAAAAGGCGGGTTTTTTAGCTTTCAACTTTGAGAAAAACAACAGAAGAAATAATCGTTCTGACATGACGTCTTCGGGCAAATAAGAAACATCTTTATATAACAACTTACGGTATGGTCACTCCATCCATAAATGAGTAAAATACCGAAAATATCCAGTGTCATTACGACATATATATTCTGCAAATTAACAGTAGTTGCACAAATAAAATCGCCTACCGGATTCTCCAGTGTTATATTGGTACCACTTTCTGCAAGAATACAGAATGGATCAAATATAACATATGTAGAATATCACTAGAATCACCTGAATATGCAACGATAATTCAGAGAAGTTCAGTTTTCAGTAACACAGTATTCAATGCCCGACATGACTGAACAAAAATCAAATATTAGAACATTCAGAATAATTCATTAGTGGCTAATTTGCTAATGATTTTTCATAAAATTTTAACATAGCTAGCATTATGAAGCATATTACAACTATTTCATTTGGTCCATTTGCAAATGGAGGTCTATCATAAAAGATAAAACAATTATTTTTGGAACCTTCTTCAACCGACCGCTCGAAAATTTTGCTCTTCTGTCAAAATTTTATTATTTCATATATAAATAACCTGGATTGATTACAAGTAGCTGAGCAGCAAGCGATCCAATCAAAATCAGATAAATCGGCTGATTGGGGACCATAAGGATTCGACTCGAAGAATTGAAAGGCAAAGTTTGCGGCAAAATATTACAATTGTTTGAACTAAAATCGATCTTCACCAAATAATTTTCATGTCGTTCTGCCAGGAGTGCATAATACAAACCAGAAGATGTAAGACCAAGTGCGAAGCCATAAACATGTGATGGTACTTCATATTTGTTTAATGGAGCTAGATGATTCGCAACATATCGGTAAGTTCTCACTAAAATTCATATTTAAAAAGAAAGACCATGATTCTAAGCTTAAAACATTTTTATAACATCATGAAGATTTTCGGTATCCCATCAATGTAACTTAGACCTTGCTTTTTTTAAAAAAAAAAAAAAAAAAAAAGTGGGATTTTATGCAACTCATAATTGATACTGATTGATCCTATCTTCGAATAAGATCATATTTCAAATAAGCTATAATCAAAATAATAGCTCAGGTGTGTAAAATAAAACATATTTGAAAGTGTATATAACTGACCGCATCGATCGGTCATCAAAACTAGTAACTCTGATGAACCATCACCATCAATATCACCAATGTATGATGCACATATATTGGCCTGAATAAGTTGCTCGAATAGTGGCAAAGGTTTCTGTAACTCTCCATTTTGGGCATCCGTCTGTGGAAAATCGAAAGAACGTATCTGACCACCTGCCGATATGGCAACTATTTCATCACTAAAAAAGCCAATGATAATAGTGAACAAGTACGCAAAAAACATTTGATAGTTTAAATTTGCCATTCAATTGTTATTTTAGCAAATTTGATAATAGTCTACTGAAAAAGATTGATAATATGAAAAAACAACAATCAACGAAGATTTATAAGTCATTTCGATAATTACTTTAAATCATTTACAATACTAAAATTAAAGTCTTTTTTAAAAATAATTATTGATTTAATGCAACCATGGTTAAGAGATTATTCCTGTTCGAATGGCGAAGATTAAAACAATGATTTTTACTGGAGCAAACGAATTATATTTAATTCCGGGGAAGTATTATAATAGTTTTTTCTTTCCGTAAACCAACCTGCTCTGTCTTAGTTTTCCAAAGCAAATTGTTGTTAAAGGACTTTTGAAGATATTTTCCAGTTTTGTATATTGTCTGTTAATGGTAAAGAATACTAACTGAAATGAAATAATTAAAATTCATTAAAAGATAGAAATAAATGAATGGTTCCTTCGAATAACACGAAAAACTGAGTAGAATGGAAATAAGAACAGTTCGGAATAAAGCAATGAAAAAAGGTCTAATGAGATCGGAAAAATCAAACAAGAATTTTTAAATGTTAGAACTCATTCATCCACTTCCCAGCCAGAAAGCTATTTTGAAATGCAAATTCTTATTCTTTTCCAGGAAAATTTTTTTAAATCTAAAAGAATTTAGCAAACAGCAACTCGCGTTCTATCTTCTTACTTCATCCGACATCAAAGAAAATTTTATTCTAATTTGTTGTTTCACTTACAATTAGCAAAATGATTCTAGAATAGTTATTAAAATACTAAACCTTTACTAATTCCGTGGAGGAAAATACAAATAATTGTTGCAATTCTTAATTCCGATAATCCTTTCCAGGCCAAAACTTGGGCATAAATTTCTTAAGCAATATACCAGCGATGTGCCATAATTTAAACGGAAAAAAATCAATTGAAACTAACATCACCATTACATTTACCGATGATGATGAAAAGTTGTTGATTATCTGGTGACCATACCATCAATACACTAGACGAAGATGCATTAAGATGGGTAGCAAACAGAGCTGCAGCATTAACACTTGCTCCAGATTCTGCGATTTTCATCGCTGAAGTCATTATCTTTCGAACATTCTGGAAAATAACACAATACTATTTCAGCAGTAACGTTGGTTCAATCATGAAAATAATATTCATAACGTGAAACGCCGAAATTCTTGGATAGAAAAACCCTCGAAAATCTCGAATCATGAAAAAATCAAATTCTCATTAACTATTTGTCATGTGAGAACACATTTGTCCAGGACTAAAGAACATCTCTTTCTCAGTAATGCGTATCAAGCTACTTAAATTATAAATCTAGCCTTATGATAAAGTTAGAAATCTCGATCATCCCTTGCAAAATACTACAAAACTCAACGTCTCTGGTAAAATTCAACTCTTTACCATTATTATAACACTTTTAATAACTAATTTTGATATTTCTAAATATTTTAATAGAAGAAAAGCAAAATCGGAAGAAATATAAAAGTCTGATTCTTGGAGATAAGCAATTAAATTAAATAAAAATTGATTCAAGGAAATAGGGAACGAATTCCAAATGTTCTGCAAAATACAATGATTTCCTGTATGAATTTTTTCAAAAACAAGTGGAAATTTATTATTATTTCCAAAAGTTCAAATTAAATTATAAATAGTCATGGAAAGTCAGAATAAATGAAATCAGAAGTACAATTTGACAGTTAGGCAAAATGAACTTAAAAGAATAACGAATTATACCATTACAAGACTTAATATTCTCTTTTTCAAATTAACCCATAGTGTACCCCAAATTTTCTGTACAGAGCAACACTATGCCAAGAAAAAAAAAATAATTGAATGGGCTTCGCTGAATGGCTAAAAAGATGGATAGAGCAAAGGAACAAATAAATACGATTTTTGGCAGGTCATATTTTATCCTAGAAAAAAGATTTCATCAAGGGAAAAACTTTCGAGAAAAAATCGTTACAAAAGTTATTCAAACAAACTGATATGAACAATTATTCAAAGATTTGATAAAACGACCCCCTGCTAAAAATACTTGATTATTTTTAATTTACAATAGCAAAAAATCAAATATTTGCAAAACTTATAACGCTAATGCTAACTAGGAATTAATAGGAATGTAATAATTTAAAATCAAAAGTAATCAATAGAGAATATTATCAAGATCTGTTTTCCAACGAAAAAAAAAAAACGTTTCATAACATGTGAATTGAAGATTAATAATAATATATCCAATTAAACGAATCAAGATGAAACACGATAGAATTATTAATCACAGAAGAAATCGATCCCGTTCTTCTATTTTTAATAATGAGCAAAATTTCAATATTGCATACGGTATCATAGTATCACATGGTAAAAAAAACAATTACTTTTTCTTGTATCAAATTTAATCCTTCATTGTACTTTTCCGTTTAAAGAAATGATCACTAAAGCCATACTGCACAAGCCGTTCTAACCATAATTACATAAAAAGAATACTTTTACCAGTTTTCTTACAGAATCTCTAAAAATCTTGAAACGCTACCAGGATGCAATACTAGAGTTTTTAATTTTTTAAAAAAAAGATATAGGCAAGAATTTTCAGTGAACTATAAACTTAAGGGAGAAAAAAAATTTCGTTTTCAGCAAATATAGGTTGATTAAAAAACGAAAGAAACGAATGACTAGTTCTTGAATAATCGCAATAATAGCTTCAATCACAATGAATTTTCGGAAGTGATTAGGGTAAAAAAAGGGCTGGAAAAAGCAAATATAAATATCAAGGAAATAATAATGCAGACAGATATTATATTCAGGATCAAGTCACATAATTAATGATTCAAACAGATAAATGATAAAAATAAATGAGCACATATAAAGTAATAAATAAACTTTAAATTACATGAAATTTAAACCGAAATTCATCAAAACATCGAAATTATATCCATCAGGATACAAATCTTCGTTCGCCATTCCCGTAATTTACAATAACCGAAGCTTTCGCCATTTTTGCACCATAATGTCCGGCCCAAAACTGCTCATCTTTTCCGCTATGTTGAAATAATACATAACGAATGCCTTTAGGATAATTCGAAAATGTATGTTCAATCTTTTGCCATTCAGGTTCTAAAACAAAAAAAAAAAAAAAAAAATAATACAAAATTATAGGAAACTAACGATAAGTTATAATCAATGTGTGAAATGTATGTAATTGTGAAACATCAATAGTTTATACGAAATAAATAATGGCATAAGAAGTTTTACACTTAATCAACATAATCGGTTATATAATATCAGAAAATGACAATATATTTAATCTGTCAAATAAAATCATACATCACCATTTTGAAGAGGTTCATGGTGCCAATTTCTAAAATATTCTTTTCAACAAAGCAGAAAAAAATGTAATTAAATAAAGATTCACCTCTTAACATGCGAACTCGGGTTATTGAAGTGTTAGTTGTTTTATCACGATGCGGCACATTACGATGATGGTCAAGGCGACGGTATTGAGAACAGATAAGAATTCCTGGCATTGGTCTAAATGCCAAAGGTATAGATCTATCAGAAAGCAACCGAACCTCCAATAAATATTTCGATGTACAATCGAAGCGACAAGTATAGTACTCCGAAATGGTGATTGGTGGACAAAATTCATCCAGAAAAGTACGCTAAATGAAAATCTTATTAGATATCCAAGGGAAAAATTTTTCGCCACATTTGCTGGAATTTATACTTATCATTAGAAAATGAATTAATGAAGAGATGAACTGTCTGAGTTACCAAGCTCTATTTTATTTTTCTGTAAAACATAATGATGGAAAGTTTTTTTCGTAATTCATTTTTTTTAGTGAAATAAGAAAAAAGCTGATTGAAATGAGTCCAATACCATTAATAATTAATCTGAACTAAAAAAAGAAAAAAAAAAACTAATAATACATAAAAACTGCTACCTCAATTCCTTCCTTCCACAAATCAATAATTTGAAATTTACTACACCAGCCAAAGCTTGTCACGAATGCAGCCGGTATATCAACTAATGAATTTATGCAACCTGCTGGTGGTCTTTCAACGATGAATCTAAAATGTTATTTTAATAAGTATAATACATTCAAAAAGCAACAGTTCATATGTCCAAACTAATAAAATTTATCAAATAATATGATCTCATCGGTCTGATAGTACTAGGATTTGTTTTCCTGAAATCATCCTGACTGGTGATTTAAGACGGGATTATAATATTTGCGAACAATATACATCTTGTTTCTTTTTCATCTTTGATAATAAAAAAAAAAAAAAAAAAAAAAAATGAATTGAAATTCACCCATCACCGCCATCTTCCCCTATCTCCCAGCTTTGAAGAGATCCATCATCACCACTGGGATTGCGGATCAAATTTCGTGTGAAAGCCTGCTTTATACAAACTTTCTTGATATTTAATGAAGGTTCACTACGTAAGAAGGTAGGAGGCAAATCCAATGATCGATATGTCATATAATTGATCCAGAAACCCGGAGCAGATAAAACATTGTACCATCGATGACAAACCTACAACAGTTTTAAAACAGAATACTCAAGTATTTTAGTGAGAAGTAAACATTAAATTTATAGCCAATAATGTACTGAAGTAATGGCAAAATCACCTCAAATTCACTTAACAAAGCAATTCTGGATTTCCAAATGTGTTTGAATATATTTTCTGCCTTATGGCTACTATAAATTCCATAAGTATAAAATAGGTTAAACTTTATTGCAAGTATAAAAACAGTCTAAGATAAATGCAAAAAATAATAGTACGATCTATTTAACTATAACTAAAGTCATCGAACTGACTTCCAATAATTCACATCAACAGATTAACTACCAAAATTCATGAAATAATGAATAAAAAAGAAAAACAACATACCAGAGGACATACATAACCAATATCACGAGGATTATTAATTCTAATTAAAATTTCTGCAAGAACTTGCGGTGGAATAGGTACATCTTGGATATAGATATCGCTTTTACATTCTAAAACAAGCAATCTTTGTAAAGACTAAAAAAATGTTCAAAAAAAAAGGGAAAAAAAAAGCAAAAACATAAACTTCACAGGAATTTCTACGTCTTGTTATCATTGATTAGCAAACTGTTTAAAAACTGAACTAGAAAAATTTGCTCGAAAAGTGAAGAGAAAAGAGGCATACCTTCATTGCTTTGATCTTCGATTTCATTTTGAGATGACCAATTCCCCATCATTCTCAAATGTCGTTCATGCATAATCTCTAACAATTACAAAATGAAGGAAAAACATTTCTTAGGTCAATATCTTCTGTTTTGGACCTGTTCTTCGAACGAAACATGAAATCTACACCAGTTACTGGAATGAAATAAAATGTTGCACTTTCTATCCTTGCTCTGCAATCTTTTTTGAAAGATGACTCATCGATTCATATAGATAACAAAATTAAACAAAGAAATAAGTAAACAGACATCCCTGTCAAAAAATTTGGAAGAAAAATAACTTTTAACTTCAATTGACAGTTAATGACTTACGTTTCTGGTAGTGAGTAATTGTGCTGTGTGACCAGTCGGATTTACTTGAACTTCTATTCTTGCTCAATAGAAATCGATACAGAAGCGGAAACCAAACTGAACTGTGGTTGAATTTCAAACTTGAGTAATTAACCTTATAACGAAACTTTGATAACACGACAACGGTACGACAATTACAATATCAATCATAAAACATTTCTAATGATGATATCACAAGCCCAAAGAAAACATTTCTAATGATGATATCACAAGCCCAAAGAAAGAAAGAGACCAAATTAATCCTGACATATTAAACATCCGACCTTGTGGTAATAAATCCTTTAAAAATGATGCTATGCTCGAGACTCTACTCATTTATAATGGAAGGATAATGATAGAGTTTGATCTACAGGAAGGCACCATTATTAGCATATGAGAGCACGCCCTTATGGTGGCATGACCTAGACTACAATGTTGAATTATTGATTGCACATCAAAACAACAATTCAAAACGGCAAAAATGATTGAATCATGCAATTGATATCATAAAATTACTCGAAATTTCCCATAGTTCCTACAATCAATAAATTTCAAAAACTATTTTTCCATTTTGTTATCAAAAAAATTGTTCAGTCCAAAATATCAAAAATCATAAAAAGTTCATTGTAATATTAGTCATGGTTCGGTTTTGCTTTATTTCATTCCCCGGGTTTTTTATTTTATATTACTTCACAAATTTTTTCAGAAATTTTAATATTTAGCAAATTTATATGAAAAGTTTCAACAATATTAGATGCAGCTCTTCTTGTTTATTGTATCAGGTTTGATTTGGCTTCTGCGATATATTGGATCGAGAAATTGCTGAAACTCGTGAATCACTTGTTTCTGAACTATATGATGACACACCACTCATGTTTCTCGTTATCATACCATCAGCTGTTGACAAAAACTTTGTTGCACTGTTAAGTTGCTGTTGGTATTGATCTCCAGCAGCTGATGGTAAAAACGGTAAAAATTGTACATTAATTCAAACTTGCACTGTATTCTGATATTTGTTGAACTAAATATCCTGATAATATTGCTATATTTTGTGAACTAAATTTCAAAACTTCTGAAAAAATACTAAAAAATAACAAAAAGTAAATAAACTCAGAGAATGAAACAACGCAAGATCAATCCATGACTAATGTTACATGAACTTTGCTTAGTATAACGCTTGACGATTATCGAAATAGTTAAAATTCACTTGTCATTTGTTGGCATTTGAAATTTAAATATGCAATTTCTTCGAGGGTAAAATTTTTGGAAGAAACCAAAACAGTGAAAATAATATGCTTATAAAATGGAATAACCAAACGTTTTACTTCACCCATAAATATTTTGAGAAAAATGAAGTGAGCAAAGCATGCTGGCAGAATTTATCAAGTTTCAAGTTACAACTAACGAGGAAACAATTAGACTGTCTAAAAATATTTCATAATTTCCGTTATATCGTAACCCAAACAAGAAAAGATGCCCAAAAATACACATCTTTACACATGCCCACAGACATTACACATATAAAATAGCTTAAATATTTAATAAATAAATAAATATAAACTTCTTGTTGTATAAAGAATTAGAAGCTTCAACTCCTCAACTCTAACCAGGAAAAAATGAATGATATAAATTATCACAGTTTTTATTTTTTTTCCAGATTTCAAACTTCTGTATGTGTTTAAACCAACTATATACAAATATACATCCCATTAAAAGGCAAAGAAATAAACAAGAAATAATTTTGGCATATTAATCACGATGATAATAAATAAGCCTACATTAATTTCATTTTTTTGAAGAAAAAATCATAACGAACAGAATAAATCATATGGTGTGAAACCAGCAAAAAGAGATATTTTATCAGTTGGCACTGATAAAAACCGGATAAAAAAGAATGAGTGCTTTGAATATTCAGAAATCCTAGATTACAGCATTGTAGATAGCAAAATCCAAAACTTGCATGAATAACAAAAAAGAAAGAATCAGAAACTTGAATGTGAAATAATTATCCAACTGACAACGAAATAGAACAAAAAAATAGGATAAAGTGCAAGCATTTTTCGTCTCGGAGGTTGTGAATCAGATATGAACACCATAGATGCTGAAAAAGAATCTTTTTAGAATCATTAATTTTTTCCAGTCTTTCCATGCATTCTCGTTTTTCATTCGCTTGAAAGAAAGAAGGATTATTTTCCTTGAATTTTATAAAAAATCGGCTGTAAAATTACCGTATATTGCCCATATGAAGCCAGCCGTGGTGACTAAAAGACGTAAAGCGAAAAGAAATACTGTCTGTTCGGGGTTTATTTCGATAAATTTGCATATTATGGCTGCTAAACCAGGAGGCAGCAGACAATAACCAAGCACACATAGAGATTGAAAAAATGATCTGAAAAGATCAACAATTAATCTCTGATAGGCATATTTCAACAAATTCAATAGCAAAAAAGATCGCATGGAACAATTTGCTTAAAATAAATTGTAAAAATATTTTGTGTGCTTAAAACAATATGGGAATCTAACCCTGCCTAATCATGCCGCTTAGTCCTCGCCCATTCTGATGGGTTGACTTGATGAAAGTTAAAATTATTGTACAGTGCAGAGAAAATCGATATTCTAAAGTAAAATGCCAAACCTTTACGTATGCAAACACTGATAAAAACAAAAATTAATAACTAGTAAAATTTTAATTCTAGTTCCACTGCTTTGATCTTCCCTAGGAAAAGACATTAATAACTTTTTCCTTCCTTTTAGAATTGAAAACGACAATAAAAAATTACATGTTTCCACCAAGTAGTTTTGTATTCAAAGTAACAACACATGAGCCAAAGAAAGTCAACGTGAAAACTTCAGTGAAACGAGGGCCTTTGCCACTTTTGCCTCCTTGCAATATCCTTAAATATATCAAATCAGACATGCTTAATGCGAAATTACGTTTAACGAGTAAAAATATTAACTTTTCAGCCCTTTTTTTTTTTCTATTAAAAAAAAAAAAAATGAACGAATTAGAAATGCGACAGACAATTATGAGATTTAGATGGATTGAATGTCTGTTCCAATCATTTAATGAAGCACATCTCCCAGAGATGATAGAAACAGTCATGCATTTTAATAAAAGAAAAAAATTACTATGCCAGCGAATGAAAAAATTCAAAAAAAATTTTTTTTGAATTAAAAAAATATAAGCCAGCATCAATGATTATGACAGCGAAATAACCTACAAAGAGATAAAAACACATATAAAGAGCGGTCCCCAAAGGTCCCAATCGCGCAATAACTGCTGACTACTCTTCGGCGCTAAAACCTGTCCAAATTTTGCACCAATAGTATGTAAATCCCGCCTCTAAAAATTGATAAATCTTCATTAACGGTCAATAACCACTTGATGAAGATTAGTAATAATTAAAGTAGTCATTATAGCAGCGAAACAACTTACAACATATCTAAAACTTCAATACACTATATATTTTTGACTGTAATACGAGGAATTTTTATTCTCATTACAAAGAGGAGAGTTTAAAAAAAAGAAAAAAAAATTATAAAATTAAAATAAAACGAATTGGTTCCTAAAAAGAAAATTTGGAAATTATAAAAAAAAACTATTATTAATGATTAAGCAATACCACATAAGAACTAACAATAGTATCCCAGATTGGTTCATCCAAAGTATCAAAATCGTTACTCAAATCAGGTTCAACGGCGGAACGTCGTGATTTTGAAAAAGTAACTCCAGCAATTTCTCCACTCAAATCAATATATTGTTGATCGCGTCTTTCCTGCTCTTTCGCTGCGATTTCTTTTTCTAGCTAAATAATATATTTTATTCAATTATTCAGTGTATTTTGTTGCAATCATTTATTTCTTAAAATGTAGATTAGACAGATTTGACAATTTTAGGTATACTATCTAAATTATATTTTATGTGCGGTTTCCTTCTTAATTAGGATTATACTAAATAGTAAACAGTGCAGCTAATTCAGCCAAGCTTTTCTAGGCCTCAGAAAACTAAAATCTGCAAACGAATCCACTCACCAATTCAATATCTATTGCAGCACTTCCGAAATTATGAGCCATTTGTGGATTCGTCTCAACTTCTGCACCAAATTCTCGAAAAAGATATCATTACAAACTAAACGTGAAGTACTGAAATACCAAAGCCTTTCCTCTTTTAAACATAAAAGCAAATTCTGCTAAATATAGTCGGCCATTACATGATACAACATGATTCTTGAACAAAGTCTATTATGTCGAGACAAAAAAGAAAATTTCGACAAACTCACCAATTAAAGGACCAGATTGTATAGCTTGGGCAACTCTTAAATCGATTAAAGTATTTTCAGTGACTGGTACTGTTGTAGTTTCAGAATGATCGATTGGTACTGATGGCAAATGTAAAGATGGCACGATATTAGACATACATTTGGTTTCTTGACACTTTAAGTGTCTCCTAAAGTTTTAATAAGCTTTCAGTAGAAGGAAAATGATTTCCAAATAATTTTTCCTCTTGAAACTTGAAATTGACTAAATACCAGCCAAATATAATCAAAATTTCAATTAACACCAATGATCATCACAATGTCTTTGGACACTACCGTAGTGACTAGAGCAATGATCAGGAACTTTCTGTGCTATCAATGTCGGTTCCGCCGGGAATTTATCATTTCCATAACTCCATCACCTTATTCTTTTAAAATCAGATTTGTCTTTTTTATCCATCGCTCCGAAATAATATGAATTTTAAGAAAATTCCAAACGGTAGTTTATACGTCTGGATTATTGTTAATTTACTAATTTAAAAGGAAAAAAAAATTAATAACTTACAATAAAAGCAAAAAAAAAAAAAAAAAAAAAAAAAAAAAAAAAAAAGAAAAAGAGAGAAAGTCGTTCCAGTGTTTGACGATGTTACTATCAAAACATATAAACGAAATCAGTTGTTACAGTAGGTTCTTGATAAAAACAATTTCGAACTATTAGAAACACACAATATATACTGAGATATTTATTCAATTCAACAAAAACAAACAAATACGCTGTACAATATCAATTATATTTAAATATTAATACCAATCATATTTAAATACAGTAATCTCAAGATATTTCACTTCAGTTTTTTTTTTTTTTTGAATTGTAATCAAATAAAAAATACTTGAAATGACTTTATAAACATCTTTAAGCTATTTTTCAAAAAAAATTTGTGGATTCTTAATACAATAAAGGCTTCTATTAGTTTCTTAGTGAGGTGTAAAAAAAAAGAATATTCTAGATGATTCCTTGCACCATTTCATTTTAGGGCCGTAACATTGGAGTCTGAACTTTCACAAATGCAGCAGAAGGTGAAAAATAAGTTGTAGAAGAGGAACCAATATGATCAGGCTTCACTGTTGGATTTACAATCTCTAATCCCAAAACGGGAGTGAAAGTTACACTTGAAGCAGTGCCTGCTGTTCGTGAACGGACTGACGTTACACCACCCATTGCTCGTTGTCGTTCCATTGTTTTTTGAAGCTTTTGTGACATTCTAAAATAAGCAATTATATATTTCAGAAATTGATGTGCATGAGAATGTGAATGAAATGAAATACCAGAATTTTTAAATCATATGTGCAATTTATTGGTTCATTAAATACTTTATCGCACTTATGGTATCTAAGAAATGAAACCACGTACTGGCAAGAAGGCACACAGATTAATGGAATTCAAGAATGCAATATCACTGTACCTGGCTCTTGTTTTCGGATCGACTGTGGCATTTCTGATGCGGCTTCCGGAAGATGGACCACTCAGTGCTTGTCCAAGCGAAAATCCCATATTTTCTTGAATAACATCTTCAGCTAACTCACCAAAATTCATGCGATTAGATTTTTTCCTTAATTCGGTCATACCCAATCGCTCCTTCATTTTTCTTACTCGACGACCTCCTCGTTTTTTACTAGCCTTCAAGAAAACTTTGCATAAAAGCAAATCAATTAATTTTTTTAAAAAAAAAAAAGCAAAAAACTGAACAGATCGATATTCGTTTCGCCGGAAAATGTCTTAATGTTTTGCATCGTAGCATACCTGCATGTAAGAGGTGAATGAGCATGTATTTTCCAAAACACATTGCACTGTTTCACCAAAAGAACTTTATAATGTTTTCATTCCCTTATGAGCTTGCAGTTTCCAAAAGTTTTTGTAGTGTATTTTAATACTACTAGCAGCAAAGTGTCAAGTATAAAAAAGAAAATTAAAGTAAGAAATTAAATGAATAACTAAAGTTAAGTAAGATTGCCAAGTTTTTCATTAAAATGCATGAAAAAGCACAATAAACAGTATTAACCTTATCCAAAGGTTTCGGCAGAGGCTTTGCAGCCTTTACTGGTGGAGGCTCCAACATTTTCTCTATTTTCTGCTTTATTTGTTCAAATAAACTTTTTCCAATCGAACCATCTGATGACTCATGGATAAAATCAACACGACTAGCAAGTGTTGTTTTCGCTGCCAATAACCGGGCAGCTTTCTGTCTGAAAATGTGTGACAGTATAAAAATGTGTCACGAATGGATATTTAAATGCACTGTCTCACGGATGAAATTGATGATTTTTGATGCAATTTTTTTCACCTATTTTTAAATGAGGTAATCACATAAACAAAACTTGTAACTGCAAACAGTGGTACCTCAAGTCTGGTGGAACTCCTTGTACAATAGGATGAAAGAAAAGAAAACCAGCATGCGGTAACACGGCCGTTGAACTAAAACCACTCAGAGTTTTCTTCTGTGCACCGAGAATCAATACATTGCAAGCAGGAAGGCGAGCTAGTGGAGCTAGACCTAAAAAAGCATATATGTAAAATAAGAGAATAAAAAAATAGAGGTCAGGAGCAATGATTTGATTGCTTTATGAATTGTCTTTCGCAAATGACTTACAACTGACTTACAATTGCAATTATTTCTATATATTCTACTATCCTTATTCTTTTGGTTTTTAATAGTTCGAAACGTATATTGCAAAGTAATACAGCAATGTAAAAATTAATCCTAAACTAATTATTTTTGATCAAATGTAAGTCACTAGAGGCATTTATTGCGGAATAAAAGACAAATTCTAATCACCTCCTGCTTTAGCAACGATCATTGCTGCTGTACCAGCTCCTAAGATTTCGCATAGATTCGGTGCAATTAGCGCCATCCTCGATTCAACCAACTGATACATATTAAGTCGATCGGTGTGCAACTGTTCAGCCATATCACAAGCTTCTTGTACTGCTAACAGTTCATCTGGTTCCAACGCTTTTCCTTGTGTAGTTGATGCAGTCACACTAACTACAATACATGTAGCGGGTGCCAAAATTTCACTGAAATTCACCTTCGCTAAATCAATATCGAAATTTATTAGTTCTAAAAATATTGGTTTAAAAAAAGAAATAACTCAAAAATTTAAGAATTTTATAATTACTTATGAAAAGCTACTCTTGTCAAAAAAATAACGGACCTCAAAATTTGCTTATTCTGTCCTTTGGTCGAAATATCATTTCCAAGAAGTTTTACAGTTGCCAAATATTCTAAAGCATTTGGCACCAGAGACTCTAACTCAGGAAAACGTTTTTCATATTTATCACGCACAAATTTGTGAATAACGTTCAATTCCTGATCCACTTCAGCTGCAAGCTGCAAAAATGATCGATCGAAAGTTGAAATTTTTTTTCATTTGCAAAATTCATAAACAAAAACACTGCAGAAATGGAAAGTAGAAGCTGGAAATATAAATATATGGTCATTATATACACATAATTCAGAGAATGCATATAATTCCAGATATCATACACACATCATTGACGAAAAAAAAAAAAAGGAAGTTTTTTTTATGAACGAAACTAGGAAACCAGAAAAAGTACACTGCTAATTGCATTTTGCAAAGAGTGAAGAAAGAACGAAAGAAAAAAAAGAAAACGAAGAACAAAAGAACTCGGAATTTAATAAAAGATAAAAATGATTTGTTGCTTACTCCAGAAAGTTCCACAATCAATTTATACTGGGGATCTGCTTCCAATGGCTTTGTAACTGGTGGAATTTCTTTCAAATTTAGTTGTTCTTGCATCTTGTTGATGAGATCCTTATAACTATAAATAATCAAGAAGAAAATAGAAATAGAGCCTTCTAAATAGCTGACATTTATTCCTGTTGATTATGCAATAAGTCACAAACCGAAAGTGAAATCAAAATTAGAAACTTCATAATCTACATACACTTTAAATTAAATGTTTAATATGAAGTTTCAAGCAATTTACTGGCATACTTCTGATTCGCCAATAATTTTGCCACAGATCCAACTCGATCGTAGGAACTCATAGATGGTAATTGTTCATCCACTTCTTCCAAGCCTTCCCCTCCATCTTGTTCCGCTTCCTCCACCAATTCTTCATCCTCTAAATCTGCCAACAGTTCATCAGCAAGTGACATTCTGGCGAGGAATCAGTCACAGCAATATCAATAAAAAAGAAACGAGAATTACCTGCAAAAATTCATGAATTAAGTAAACTCTAATCTAAATTCAATTTTTACCTTTAATATTTGTGCAGAAAGTTATATTTCTAATTTTCGTGCGAGAGAAATAGAAGAATAGTTTAATTGTATGTTTGATTTTCTTTCACATTTTCAAATAAATAAGCAAATGTTCCAGAAGAATGAAGAACTTCTGCATTACAGCCAAAGTTATAGCGTATGATGAATTTGCAAAAATAAAGATGCAATTTAAATTTGACTATTCGCTCTAAAATTTCCCGCTTTTATTTATTTTTTCATGTTAGAACTGAGTTTTTACAAGTCATTTTTATCATACGTCATTTTAATTTTTCGAAAATTTTATATAATCTCCAGCAACATTTTTGAAATATCCTAAAAATTACAAAAACAACCCCATGTCTTCGCAATGTCAAAAGCAAAAAGCTGAATACCGTAAAAGAAAAAAAAAATAGATATAAACCAAGAAAGACACTCCGAAAAACCTAAGAAATTCAATTATTCATCATAATATCACAAACACTCAAACCTGTTGGCTGAGACACACTTTGCTAAAATCATCCAATTCTGGATTTTCCAATCGAATTTTTGAATCTCCATAATTTTCCGTTTTCACTGTGATAGAGATTGTCGATACACTATAACGTGATGGATAAATTGATCGAGATGGAAAATTTCAAATCTAATTCAGTTTTATAATTATTTTTTATGGATACTGATGGAATCTTCATTTTATTTAATTTTCTATTGCAAAATGCATGAGTATTGCATAAATTGATTTGAAATTCCTTGTCATAATGCTATTTTTTTTTTCAATCGACTAATTGAAACTAATGCGTTAAAATATGTTATCAAAGCGGATAGATGAAATTATCTTACAAATCATTAATCACTTTTCTCGTTCAAATTTACCTTAATACATTTTTGGAAGAGATGGCAGTGTTTAGAAAAATACATGTAATATTTGTACGTTTATAAGCAAAAAATCAAGTTAAAAGAAAATTGCAGTATGTAAATTGCAATATGTTGTGAGATATATTCCGGATATTTCTGATTAGAAAATGTAACTTATCTTTTAATCTATTCAAAAATTAGCTGTTTCTCTGCCGTAAATGTCATAATTACTATTTCTTTGCGATAAATATCGCATTTATGAAATAAAACATTAAAGTAAGAAAACATTTTTTATATCAACTAAAATACAAAAACAATTAGAAACGAAAAAACATTTCGATTTTGGCATAAGTAATAAAAATTCCACCATTAACCCTGAATTTCTACAAAAAATGATCATCGAAATAAAATGATTACTTCCAAAGTAACATACTATAAGAAAAAAAAAAACAGTTAGATAACTTTTAAATATCGAAATTAAACATGCAAACAAAATAGATGCTATCATTTGCTAAGCCAAATGCAAAGTGCAATGATTAAAGAATACTTCATTAAGCATAATCAAAACATAAACCGAATAAAATAATAAACATTACAATAAAGGGGAAAAGATAACAAAATATTGAAAAAAAAAAAAGAATTAATCTAGAAATCTATATAAATAAAAGTGTAAATGTTCGTTGTTACTTCATATAACTTTCCAATTTCTTCATCGATTGCTTTGAAATTTTGATACAGTGTTGCATTCGAATAGCTGCTTGTGTTTATGTAGATATATCTATCTTTTTTTTTTGACCTATGACATCTGTGACAGGTTAAAATAAATAAGTGGACTGACAAAAATGGAAATGTTTGTCGTAATTCCTCACATAACTTCGCAAGTTCTTCATCTATTGCTTTGAAATTTTGATTTAACATCGCATTCGAACTGGAGCTTGTTTTTATACGGAAATACTACTTTTTGTAAAAGTAAGTGAGCGGACTGAATTTATTGAATACGTCTACTTTCTGTATTCACCTGCGCCGACCATGCGAAAACGTGGCTGTGTTAAGCTAGATTACTACGTTAAATCGTTAATTATAAAATTAAATCAATAATTATATCAAGTACCAAATGTTTACTTGTTTACTTGGAAAAAGCATACTGTGAAAGCAAAAGTAAGCAAAAACAATGATTCAATTAAATTGCGTTCATTGTTCAAATAAGTAACCAAAAAAAAGGATAAAATAAATGGAGTTAAGGACAATGCATATAAAGATAAAGTTAAAAAGGCATTATTACTAAATCAAAAACGTTCAAAAATTCTAATAAATTCAAGTATACAAAAAGTTCAAAAAATTGAAAAGCAGTGAGAAAAATTCAAAGAAATTTTAAAAAGGATTAAAAAAAAAAAAACTCAGCAAGTTGGAAAACTCAAAAATTTTCAAAAATTGAGGAAAAGTGCGACTTTCAAAAGATTCGAAAAAAAAAGGAAAATTCGAAAAGAAGAAATCAAAATTAACTTTTAAATAAAGGAAAAAAAATGTTAACTCTTCAAATATCTTCAGCAATGATCAAATAATGGCGCTATTTTTAATGTTCTTTTAAAATTTCATTTTTAAAATTTCATTTTTTTTAAAATACATTTTTATCCAGATATTAGTTTAAGATTGTTTAAAAAAGCCCAATTCGAAAAGCAATGCAATCGAAATATCAATTTCTCGAGAGAAAAAAAGAAAAAATTATGAGATAATCGCAAAACTGAATGCTATTTGACATTGTTCGGATCAAAAATTAAGCTTATATATCATTTCGAGAAAATTGAAAATAAATTGAAAATAAGTTTAAATAAAGACAAAACTACCACCATGTAACTGCCTAACATTCAAAATTAATACAATTAATTGAATCCCAACGAAAATATAACACAACAATTAACAAATTCTAATAAATAAGAAATATAATTGCTGAAATTAAAAATTAAATATATCACAAGCTATCTATAAAATGGATGTTAATTTTCAATGAAAAATTTAGCAAAGTTAGACAGTGTTAATGGATCAGTCATTTTCAATAAAAGAAAGATGAATGTTAAAATATTATGAAATGAAAAATAAATTAAGGAACGAAAATCCTAATTATAAAAAGCAAGCTATCTGGGCAAAACAACAATTAAAGAACATTCAATTCCATCTTATTAATAAGAGTCATTGCTTTGTGCATGATGTTAAATTGGAAAAGACAAGAAGTTAAATTCTAGGCAAACTGAGAATTTTATTTTGTGTTTTGATGAAATATTTTTAATTGAACTAAAAATTTTGTCTTCAAATTTTTAACTACAAAACAACAACTGATACCGTGTAAAACAGCTCAAAATCCTTAAATTCTTTAGCTTTTTTTTTCAAATTCAGAATTTTACTGCTCTCATATTTAAGATTACTTCAAAGAATTAAATTTTCTTCTCTTCTTATTCATTTTTCTTTTTCTTCTTTGCTTTTATGTTTTTTTTTTTTTTTTTTTGATTTGTTAAAATTTTTCTTATTCATTTTCTTTCGAAATAATTAAAATTTTATTGATCGATTGATTGTCAATTTAACAGGCAATAAAGAACAAAATAAGTAGGCATTTGAAGAATACTTCCACCGTCATTAAATCTGCAACTAGTTTGAAAAATAAATTCATTGATTAGAAAAGCTATGAAACCAACTTGACAAATGTCTTATTTCTTGCAACCATTCGAAATTCCCTTTCTACTTCGATATTTTAATTTAAAGATTTACTAATTCTTTAATTGGAATGAAAAAATGGTGTGAATTTTCTTTCACTTCTTACAAGATCTGAAAACATAACGTTCTCAGTGCTTTGTGGATGAACTATCTACAAGACAAAAGCTAAGATTTGATCATCCATGAAAATTTGGCTAAATTTAAAATAATTTATCCAATTTATGTAAAAATAGATACGAGACTATCAAAATTATTGAAATTCAGTGTTGATTCCATTACTTTCAAATGCCTTTGCGAAATTTGAGCGAATTCGTCGAATCATTTCTTCTGGTTTGTCTGGCACTACTAATTCTATAGATACCTCAGGTTTTCTTCCTCATCTTCAGGCAAAGGAGCTCACTCTGATTCGTCAAACATCGTTTCTTAAAGTGCTGCTCTCCAATTATTTTCTTTTTCCCACCTTTCCCTCCAATCTCCTCTCTATCACTCTCAACCGAATTGATAACGCATTTTCATTCTGACAAGCGATTACGGTAATCGTAATTAATTGTTTGTTAGAATTACGATTACTGTATTATTCTTTCCAATACTTTGTAAAATTTCACAACTTCACTATGTTTGATATTCTTAGCTTAAACTTAAAGCATTTTTCTAGCACCATTATAATATTTTTTTTCCGCTGCAATTCAACAACTATACGCATATGGTTTATAAAATTAATTTATGCAAAAAAAAAAACGATGAATTATTTTCTTCTTTTTTTTAATTCTGAAATAAAATCATATTTTATATGATATTTTATATCATCAATTGAATTGCTTTCTTCAGCGCAAAATAAGAATGTATGAAGATGTGAAATGAGACATAATTAATGAAGCAATGATTTTCAACTGATGAATAATCTAAAAAGTTATCTAAAATTATTTAAAAAGAGCGATGATATTGTATACTTAATGCATTCATTAGTGATGATTGAAATCTGATTTTTATTGATTTATTTGATCTCATTTCAATTTCTGTAATCAGTAAAGTTGATGTTCATGTCTACATAAAGAATCTTCAACCGTCAATATATATAATCCATGGCAGAATTCATACTACTACAGACATGACATAGGCTTCGTTTTGATCAGTTACGAATTCCATTGCAGATCGTAAAGATAATTTTTTCCATCTTACATTAAGAGTTGGGAATATTTCAATTTCTCAAAATATTTAACGCAGCCATTCATCCATAAGAGAAAGCAAAGATTTTATAAATATATCAAGAAGATTATTTTAAAAGGTAATTTTTACTAGGGAATAATTATTTATCCAATTTGCATAATGATCCAGAGTGACGATATAGCAATTGCAAACTGAAATAAAACGATCCATTGCTTGCGCTTTCTTGTTAGTAGAGTTGTAAGGTCAAGTTGAGATGCCAAAAGCAGACTAAGTACTCCTAGTTTACAATCTCGAGAACAGTTCGAAAGTTTCATGGATTCGTAGTGTAGGAGCGAAATTTAGAGCAAGATTTTGAAAATAGACATAAGCTCATGCTTTACTTTTTCGAGAAGGAAATGAAGCATGAGGTGTTGACAGTGAGCGAATAGATAGAGAGAATTCGCAAAATCGCATTGTAAATTTCATTTCCAATTATACAAATTTGACAAAAAGTGCTAATCGCGTAATTTAATATGATAAGCTAAAGGTTGAAGGAATGTTTATTTTTTGATTATCAACGTGTTTCAAGCGTTCTCGGACTATAAAAGTTTTACTTTTTGATAGAAAAAGAAATGAAATAATATATCAATGAGTCGGGAGTGGAAAGTTTTGTCGGGACAGAATAAACAGCTGTTGATTGCTTCATAAATCAACCTATATATGGTAATTCGAAATGATGACGAATCAAAAACTACTAATAAATTTGCATGAATTTAATTAATTATTAAAATTTCATCAGACTTTGATAAATTCGGCAGCTATATTGCCAAAATTCACCACTTTTTTATATTTG
This sequence comes from Onchocerca lupi, assembly GCA_028564675.1. Lineage (NCBI taxonomy): Eukaryota > Metazoa > Nematoda > Chromadorea > Rhabditida > Onchocercidae > Onchocerca > Onchocerca lupi. The sequence goes on along the minus strand of JAOVVO010000079.1, from coordinate 61,832 downwards.
CTCCAAGTTTTGTGTATATTCGTATAACATTACTTAATTTTTCCAATAATTTTTTGGCGATAATCATGAAATAGAATAAAAAATGCAGATCATTTTATAAACTAGTAACAATCTATGGAATGGCATTTAAATCATTTCAAATATTGAGGCAATTTTGAGAGAGAATATCAATACAATGAACTTATATATGAATAGATTTTGATGCGATCATCATGATTTAAATAGTGATTTTATCGATGATTCTATCATTTTATCTGCTTAAATTCAAAATGAACCTGATGAGGAGACAAAATTACATTATAAGCTTACATCCCGGGATTATTTTATTTGTGGTCAGTTTTTTAATGCAAATCATTTAATACGATATTTGAGCTTTTTCTTTCATTTTTTAACCACTTTATTTTCAAATTATTATTTCTGGATTGTTCTCAACTCACAAAATGTATCAATTGCTAGCCACTCAAAAAAGAAAAAAAAAAGTTATAATCGTAAAACTTGTTAATAACAAATTTGATAGCTTTCTGGCTTTATTAAGTATAAACAACGAAATATTAAGCACAAGTTATATAAAAAAAAAAGGAAAAAAAAATTTTTGCGAAATATTATATTATATATCAAACAGAATTCGACAAAAAAGTTGCTTTGAGTAGCGGAATATTTACAAGAAAATGCTTCTTTTACTAAATTTATGCTATTGCATGTCAAATAAAAATCTTTTTTAGCTTAATTTTAAGATATTCTAAATAATCATTGTTATAAACCAAAGCACATTTACAATTCAATTACTAGTAAAAAGGAAAAAATGATGCAATTCAGTTTTTGCAAATCATTTCAATATTTCAACAAATAGAATTGAAGTTTTGAAAAGTATTCAGGACGGCGAAATTACAAGTATATTACGGAAATCATTGTAATATTACAGCATGCTTGATGCTTTGATGAAACATTTTTTGTATATTGATTAATTTAATCAATGAAATTGAAAAATAAGCATAAGCTTATAAAAATACACGATTCATAGTTGCTCCATTTCCATTCAACTAATTGTTGAATCTGAAGACGATTGTTTCATGACAATTATTTAAATTAACAAATTTCTTCATCCTGTTACTCAATTCAAATGATTGTCTCCTATTCAGTTGTACAAAACAACTTTAAAAAGTTCAAACTAAACAATTAACTCAAGGCTCTTGACTTCAGAGATTCTGAATTGAATTTGCTTAATTTGAGTAAATTTCCAGAATTCATTCATAGTTCATCGATTAAGATAGAGATTATCTGTTTATCTTGATTTACAGCTTGAAACATGAAGCATATGCAAATATATGTATGATCTGATAAAGTGAAGAAACACGATAAATCAGGATTACCGGATTTTCCGGTTCTCATCTCTTCATTGGTATAAATCATTTTCAGATAAAAGAGGATTAATTCGAGAGGACTGGAATAGGAATACTTCAAATTCAGCTTTTCAAAATGCTACCTAATAATTATGCATATAAAAATAATTATTTATATTTTTGTGATTCTTTGTCAAATGATTTTTTAAAAATTTTTGTCAATTTTCATCTTTCCTTTATATTTATGTTAATTGTGACCACGTTTTTTGAAAAAGTTTAAGATGAAATAGACAATAAATATTTATTCTTTCTAATATTTATCTATAGTATCCCCAACAATAACAGAATATAATTAGACTAGGCAAAAGAAATAGAAGATCAGAAATATTAATTATCAAATTTTAAGTTTTAAACTTTTTTAAAATACTGCGGAAATAATGCTGAAAAATCTTTAACATATCTCGTACTAATTCATTTGTAATTAGCAATAGTTTTGAAAAAAAAGTATGATATCTTCATGGTATAAGAATAAATAAATTTTAATCAATATTGAAAGATATTAATTATTGATTTTTTTGAATTTTTTTTTTTTTTTCTAAATGAAAGCTCCATGTGCCAATTTTCAAATTAAACAAGTTTTCATTTCTTTTTTTTTTTTTTTCGAATCCTCTTATATATCACCAATTACAGTTATTTGTACTACATCGAGCACAGGAACCGGTACCATTACTGAAACGACAAATTGATGGACCTGCCAAACAGCCGAATCGTTTATTCGCGCATGTTCGTAAAATAAATGGGGCTGAAATGATCGATCATTACTTGAAAAGTTTTGCTGAATTGACAGTTTAAAATTCTCTTCGTGATTAGAAAATTTTATCAATCAGAAGAAAATCATCAGCAATCTTTCAAATTACAAATCTCTATCAACTGTTTTCAGTGGAATCGAAATAACCCTGCTTCATTAATTAAGAAAGAGTGGAAATTAACATAACTGAGATGAAAACTGCTATTTTAAAAGCAAGAAGGAAAAAGGGATTAATCACGGCTAAGAAATTTTAGCTTTTGTCGAATTTTAAAGTTCACTAAATCGATATTTTTAAAATTTGTTTAGAAATAAAAAAACTTACATCTTCCACCTTTGCAAATGAATTTCTGACATACAAAATCTTTCGAGTCACTACCACCGCCTTCACAGTATCGGCTTATAAATTTGGCATCTTTTCCAACATAACATTTTGTTGCACACTCTGGAAATAAAACTTTTAGTTGGAATAATAATAAAGGGATAAATTTTGATAAAACTGACTAATCGAATTTTTAGCTTCCTTTAGTGTTTATTTAAAAATTAAAATATGGAAGTGATTACAAATCAGAAGCAGATAATTCTTTCCATTTAAATGTTTAAATATTTGAAAAAATAATGATTGAAAATCAAAAGCTATTGATTGCTATTGAAAATAAATTTGAATTATTATTTATTAGTTGAATTATTATCAGCCTAAAATATCGATTTCTTAAAACTAACTTCTAGTATAACAAACATATAATTTTAGAACAATTCTACGGTTCTGGTATGATCTTATGATAGATGATTTAAAAATTATTATGCTAAATGCGCATAGATAATAATACTGATATACTACTGATATGACTGATATATGATATTATTATTGATTTTTTGATCTCATCAACGAAAGCATTTTGTCTGTTTAAATTAAAAATGAACCTGATAGAGAGAATAGGATGGCAATAACAATAATTAATAAAAAACCAAAATTTAATGTAATTTTCATATGTATCAAACCTGAAACAAATCAAAGATAACTATTTGATCGGAAATGATTTAACTGCTGATAGCCCAATCGATCTATTTATTTTATTTCGAAGCCGATTTTTTAATGTAAACTATTTGCACATTTCAGCTTTCAGTTGCACTGTTCAGAAAAAAATCATGCAATTTCTTTTTTATGAAATGAAGACAGTAAAATATTTGAAATTTATCAAAGATATTAATTTCATAGTTTCATGCAAGAAATTTGATTCCATTTATCACGAGAGAAGAATGTTTTCTATGATGAATAGTTCATCATCTATTTACTAATATCGGAAAGTTTTCTTTTTTTTTCTTTTTTTGATTAATTATTGGGAAATGAAAAGCAACACAATTAAACTTAGGGGTAAACCATATTATTTCTTATAGTGAATGTCCACATCAAGAAGGCTGGAAGTAAATATTAAATTTAAGTGAAGATTTAAATCAAAACTCAAATTATGTCTCATGAAAAAGCAGAAGAATGAGAAATGTTTCTCTTTGAACCTGTTTTCTTCAGTACAACTAATCACCAATTTGTTTTGTTTAAATGATGCAATTAGTCTCATAAGCGGTGGAATTGTGCAAAGTAAAGTTTTTTTATTAATTACTTGTTAAAAGTAATAAAAATATAGCAAATATTCATGGATATTCTCAGTCAACAAAAAGAAATATCAATATGAAAGATTATATCAAAGTGCCCTCTAGAAATATGTCGGATTCTAAGAATTATCAATTCTTCGTTCAATTTATTTTTTAAATCTATCATTATTCAATTGTGAACCAAATCTCTGACTAAAAAAGAAATTTTCATGAAAAATTTCAAGAATTCTAAAATCAGACATGATATATTATAATAAAATTGAAAAAAAATCAAAGTGAAAATTTGTAGGAAAACAATGAATTACATAGTGATATTTCAAAAATCAAAAAAAAAAAAAAAAAAAAAAAGAATTTTTGTCGATAATTATGCACAAAATCTAGTATTAAAAGCAATAAAAACAATTAATTTATAGATTGAAATGAAAATTTATAGATTAAATGTTAAGAAATTGTTCCTTTTAAAATCTTCCGGTTCTGTCGCAAATATTACAACTTCGTCGTTTATGCGAATCGCTAATGTAAAGACTAGCTGCGATACAAAGGCCAATTGTTGTAATGATGATCAAAGCGAACAGTATGCAAATGATGATAAATAATGGCATCGGCATTGATTGCAATGCTAAAAAAAAATGAGCTGTTTTCAAAAAGTATTGTTTTCCTTCTATTATATTATGAAATATTAGCTAAAAATAAGGTTACTGATATTAAAATCAATAATATAGATTTCATTTTGGTAAGTGATAAGCAATTTCGATAAATGATAAGCGAATTTTGAAAATAATATATTACAAAGATAAGAAAAATTATTTGATTAATTTTAATTTATGATTTTCTTTTTTATGGTTTTTCATGTTTTAGATATTACTGAACACTTTCTTTACAACAATATCTATAATATCAATCATGAAAGTAAAATTCTAAAGTCAATTTCTGTTCTTTAATCAAGTTTTCTTATTGAATATTTTTAGATTATTCTGTTGTCTTCGTTAGGTTTCTTTCATATTTAAAAAAAAAAAAGTTAGTTTTTCCAGTATTTCTTCATTTCTACAATTTACCATTTTAATCTGAAATATCAAATGGTTAATTTAGTTCTTGAAAAAGCTATCGAATAGTATTAAATCTTTAAGCATTTTCAATATGTGATCTAATTATAGTTGACATTATTTAACTTCCATCATTTCCACGTCATAATATCCAATTTTTTGAAAAATTAGATTTTCCAAAAAAAAATTTTCAATTTCACATCAACAAAACGATCTATTTCTTTCTTTCTTTTCGAAAAATTTCTCATATTTTATTATTAAGTTATTATGTAACATCCATCCGTGAATAAAAATTTACACTTTAAAAACTAATTATTGAACTGTAATGAATACCTGATTGATCTCGGTTTACAGTTAACGGATGTTTACATTTTATCCATGTTGGACAATTTCCAAGAGCACAACATAGCGGATCGATGTCCAGTTCTGTGATACTTACAGGTATTATTTGTGACATTACAGGTTGTTCTGGTAAAACGGAAAAAATTTGCATTTTATCCGTCAATTCTTGACCGGTACCATGCATTAATGATTCCGGTTTATAAACAAAATTTCTGAATCTCGAACATAGTACATTGGTTGTGTTGTAGCAGCGACATTGTTTTCTAAGAAATTTTACCATTCGCAAGATTTTTATTAATTATTTTAATTTGCAATAAATTATTTACACTGAAGTTTATTATCAGAAAAAAAGTTTGGATCGCAAGAATTGCTTCAATTCTTTTTGATGAAACATTTGATAAATTATACTTCAAAAATACAATGAATGAATGAAAAATACTTCTTTTTATTATGCTAATAATTCATTAATTTAAAATAATTAAATCAGACTGATTAATGAGGAAATTAAATTTGAAGTAATTGGAAAATTTACCCGGGTTGATCTGGTAATTGACATTGTTCCGCGGTACATACGGAGCAACAACAGGTATTGGAACAACAAAAATCCATATGATTAATTCCAATTACCAATGATAAATGTAATATATTAGTGATAAGTAAAAGTAATAAAAATCGATGCCACATTATTGCAAATGATAAGATCAGAAAGACTGATTGTGAGGAGCAGTTACAATCATAGCAATGATCATTTAAGATGAGGAAAAATTTTTGAAAATTTTTTTTTTTTTAGAAAAAATAATTTAAAAGGAAAAAAAATATTTAATTATATTTCTTCATTCTTGATTTTTCCTTTTTTTTTTCCACACTGAAACTTGACAAAAAATTTTCTTGGAAGAAATGATTAATTTTCGTCTTTCTATTCAGGATTTTTTAGAGAAAGTTAGGAGGATATGAATCGTATTTGTATGGCTTGCTTATTCATCGAAATGAACAAAATCAAAAACGAAATGTATCAAACAAACAAATTGTTTTGATTTCACACTCAAATACTATCCATCATTTTTTTCCATTTCATTCAACATTTTAATGGAAATATGCAAGAATTTCATTACTTGTATGAAAAAATATTTTCACAATGGAAATGCCTTTTCGCAAAGTTGTAAACTATACGATTGTAATCGATGAATAATAATATGCTTTGCCTATTTTCTTCAGAAAAAAATTGAAAAATTTGAAATATTTCAAAAAAAAAAAAGAATTTTATACTAACAAACTGAAGTAATATATGAATCATATTGAAATGAGGCTAGAAGTAAGAAAATATTCCAAAATAAAAAGTTTACTGATATAAAAATATCGACTTTCAAATTTACTACAATATTTTGAATGCTTCAAATTTCACAAAAATGAAATGTTTCGCAAACTCCAAAAAATATTGAATAAATTTGATACATTTATATTTTAATTGATTTGCAAATTTTTTGAAATTATTTGCAAACTGATAAATTCACATTACAATTTCTTTTTTTTTTCTTTGTTTTCATAAATAAAATAACTTTTTTTTTCTCAGAAAAATTTGCGAAAGTGAAAATAGTCAAGTAATATTTTATTATAATTATTGCGTTAAATGATTGATCTGTTCAGTTTAAATATCTCTGTAGATCATTTTATTTAAATTAGAACATGATTTTAATCATAGTTTTGTCAGAAATAATTTTTAAAATGAATGTTTCATTTTTTTCTTCTTTCGAAAATTGAGTGAAATTCGCGTAAATGAAATTAATTTAGCTAAGCAACAATTATGTTTAATCGAAGTTACATGCTTGATTTTTTCCGTTTTTCTTTTTTTTTCTTCATTAATATATAATAAAAATTTTGAGAAGGCGTAAAATGCTCGCAATTCTTCTTCTCGTCTCCTTTCTCTCTGTTTATATTTCATTTTTTTTTTTGACAATATTCCATTTCAATACTTCACTTTAGAGGTAAAACGTCATCATTTCACACAAACATACACATACTCGTATATAAAAGTAGTCGAATAAGCTTTGTCTAGGTTGTTAGTTAAGTATTGATTGGCTGGTTGAATAATTTACAACTTGGAGCCAAAGCCATTACTTCAGGATCACTAAATGCTGTTGAATATATGTATTGGCTAGCAAGAATGCATGCATACTAGGCCAACAACTCCAGATAGATAGATAGATAGATAGATAGATGGATGGAAATTAAACGACAAATAAAACATTTCACTCAACAAACAAAGCTTATCAAGTCCCATCTGTTTGTTTCATATCAAAACGAGTAGAAAAGCAGTTGACAGACACATGCCTTATCTGAACAACCCAATCGTCGCATTTCGCCTCAATTTCTCATGTCCACTTATCTTGTTTATGCGAAATTCGCATCTTTCATTTGTTGTCCAAGTTGATGATTGCATTCTTAAATTCAATGTCTTAATGACATAAGTTGAGAATTGCTCGCTTTCATTGAATCATCATGCTCAAATTTACTCTTAACATACGAATGGATTATTGTGATAATGATCTTTGCTCTTAGCCTCGATACAAATGGATTATTGTGATGATGACCTTTTGATCTTAGCTTAGATACATCAATGAATCAATGATAATTTGTATGAAAAAAATAAAAAAAAAGTGCATGCATAAAAATATAATCGAGAATTAAATATGATTGAGATCAAAAATAGTATATAATGCAATAACCTCAAATTTGATAATTCAATTAACAGCAATTTGATTTTTCACATTTTAAGTCAAATTTTCAAGTGCTTTCATTTAAATTTAATAATAAATTTAAAATTCGATGTGATAAATTTAAATGTCCAGAATAATTTGTCTTTATATATATATATATATTAGGAAATACGAGTGCTCAATTATGGGCATATTTTAGAAAAGCTTGTTATCTGTCATTCAATCCTACATCAATAAGAAGCTATAAAAATTTTTTCCCTAAATTTCATCATTATAAAATCTTTTTTTTTCTCAATAAAAATCCAAAATTTCAAGCATTTTGCGTTTATTTTTAAGCATATCTGCTGAATCATTCAAAGACCAAATTTCCGCTTTCTTTTTTTTTCTTCTTTTCTCTGAAATAAATTTCAATTATTTCAATCGGAAAAATTGAAATATTCTATTGGCTAAATATAAATTTCAATAAATTTTTATTTGATATAATTAAACTAATGTTTAATAATTTATAGCAAGAATTATAGGTAAATAAGTATGTGTAATATAATGTCGTCACAAATGTATTATTTAATTAAATTTCATTCGGCAAATTTTTAGTTTCTCTAAAAGTAAACCAAGTCTTAGATAATCATTATTTTCATTTCCCTTCGATGGGATGTCCTTTTATTTTCACTTTTTCTTTGCTTCCTTTTTTTTTCTTCTTTTTTCTGCTTACATAGAAGTACTTATTTGCTTCTATCTGTAGTGTGAAATGAGAATTTTTGATTTTTTCAAGTCTCACATCTCTTGAGACAGAATGGACAACTTCAGTTTTGTTAATTTGGTTGGCTGTCTTTCAATCAATTCATTTTTTCTTTCTTTTTTTTTCTTTTTTTGCTACTAAAATCGTTCATCCAAGATGTTTTTGAAGTTTTTTTTTTCAAAATTTAATGATCTAAAATATGCTTTCTAATTTATGCTTCTCAAATCTTTAGATGCTAAATCAGAATTCAGAAATGAAAGAATTAATAATTAATAGTATCTAATTTATATCAGCTGAAAAAGTACAGTTACTCTCAACAAGAAAAGTAGTAGCTTGTATTTGTATATCCAAAACTGATTCTTTAACTCTTTCTTTTGCCATGCTTCTTTTTTGTCAAATATTTTGATCATTTGAAAAAATGAAACAAATTTTTTAACAATCATTTTTAGGCCAGAATGAATTTCGAATGTTTTAATTTATTCGTATTTTGTCCATATTTCAAAAAATAAACAATTCATAGAATGAATTTTTGAATTTTACATTAAATAAATTTTTAAGATATAATTGAATTTGTAATAAATGAATCTTTAAGGTATACTTTTTTCAATTATCTTAAAATTTTTTCAAATATTTCATGAGAAAATTTTAGGAAAAAGAAAATTCTTTAATTATTAATTTATGGAAGAATTGCAATTATACTTTAGATTCATTCGATTCCTTTTATGGTATAATTTTTGGTGAATACCATAGAAAATGTTTTTGTGGTGGAAAATTTTTTTTTTGAAAAATTTTGAAATGAAAAAAAAAAAAAAATTGACAAATGTTTCGCAATAGAAAGCATCTTTCGAAGAAATAAAACCATCCAACTGTTCATCCATTCATCCATCCATCGTTTGCTCATGTCAAGCATTTCACTGTCACATCTCTATTTGATGACAATATCTCGTTTTCCTCTTTCCTTTTTCTTTTTTTTCGCGGTAAAACTTATTTTTAAAAGTAAAAATACAAAAACAAAAAGAAGTAATCAGATTTAGCTTTCTTTTGTAAATAATCTCATCAAATCTAATTATCTGTCTTCTCCGGGAATGCAGCAGAAAAAAAAAAAAAAAAAAAACGGACCGACTAAATTCAAAAATTACCCAAATAGAGGGAAGGAAAAATAAAATTCATGAAAAGAATGATAGTAACTTTGAATAAATGAAATTTTCAAATGATATAATGTTTTCATGAATCTCTTCAACTGTAACAAATAGCTTGATTCATACAAAACAAATAATTTTCTCATTTCTTATCAGACTTTTAAATTTCGCGACTTTTTAAGATCAGAACGATTCAACCATTATCTAGAAAATTGATTGCTTTCGAATTTTTCTATTCATTACTCAATTGCTATCTTTTCCTTTTTTTCTCTTCCATTTTATTGCACAATTTACATTTTGTTGAGTTTTTTTTTTTTTTTTTTTGAGTAATTATATCAATGCTAAATTCAAAACATGCAATAAAATAAATTGCTTACTGGAGTAGATTACTCTGTAAAGCGGAAACTTGAATTTCAATGTCTTGAAAAATTTTTTTCCTTCAGTTCTCCATTCGGTAAGATTTTATTTCATATAAATGAATTAATCAAGCAAAAAAAAAAAATCGATATTTCAATACAATCATCTTTTTTTATCATATCTAATTTTATTCTTTATATTTTTTTTATAAAGGGAAAGATTGAAAAAAAGAAATTAAATTATAATTCAACACTTTCGCCTGCTAATTTTTAAATTATCAGCAGTATCAAGTGATGAAACATCGTTAAATTTTACGACGATACTAATTAGATATCGTCTAGATATTAGAAAATTTTATTACACATATAAATAAATTAATTAATATATCGCCAAATCTGTTATTGCTATTGCGGTTTTTATTTTTGCCTTTTTTTATATAATATAAATATAAAAAATAATAATTTTATCTATTAAAAATTATTTTTAAAATACTCCAAAGATGATAGTCTCAAAAAACCATGAAGAATTCATTGAATTTTTAAAAGATTTTAAATTACTGAATCAATTATCTGGATGTAGAGATGAAATTAGAGATATGTAGAAGCATATCATCTGATTTAAGCAATGAAATTAAGAAAAGAAAATAATCAAAAGATTGACGATCAAAAAGCGATCACAAAGGAAATCCGATATATTCAGTGAAAAAATTCAAGTTTAAAATTTACATATTTGTATAGTGACGATACTTGGTTATTTTATGGTGAAAATTTTATGCTTTTGGAGATTCGTTCGATTCTCATGATCTATTTGCATATTTTATTACACATTTAATATATTTGTGAGTGAAAATGACTGATGAATTCGGATAAATTTCATTTTACCGTATTCTGGAAAAAGCCATTCCTTTTCTAAACTAATCAAGAAATCTTTTAATTATGGTAATGCTTAAAAGTAGGGAAAAAAAAATTTTTTTTTTCTCAAATTTCTGCAAAATATACAATTTCATGTTTGTTTAACTCGTTTAATTCACAAATATCAATTCATTTCCTTATCTTAAAATTACTTTACTAGCAAAAAGAACATTTTATATTCTTACTAACAAAATGCTTGAGATAAACAGTGAGAACAATGGAATGTTCTTCATTTCTATAAACTTTTTTCTTCCATTTTAAGCTTTGTATTTCACATATTTCTTGTCATAAAAATTAATTAAATTCAAAATTGCGAAATTAATTTTATGCTTTTCATTCGAAAATAATAAGAAAAAAGTATTCAATATAAACAAATTAATAAAGTATCTACAGACATTTTTTTCAATTTTATAGTACATTTTGCACTTTTCCCAAATCTTTAAAATTCCCTATAAAATAAACCATCATGCATTAATTAAATCATTCAAAGATAATTCGATTTGTTTTATTAGATTCTAGTAATATTAGAATATTGAAAATGAACTTTGTCGAGAACGATCATTGAATGTAATTTATGAATTAATCATAATTCATTTCAATAAATCATAAATTTTTCTTTCTTTTTTTTTTTTTACAGATGTATAATTTTATGCGCTGGAAATTATCAGTTCCAGGAATGATATAAAAAAGAAAAAAAAAAAATGTTTTCGATGAAAAAAAGTATTACAAATGCATGTAAGTGTTCTATTTGCAACTGCTTATTAGCATTATTTTCAATTGTTAAAATTACTTCTTAAAATAGACGATATATTTTAATTACTGTAAGATATATTAATTAACTAATTGATTATTTGAGCGCTACTTTTTTCTTCTATCATTGCATATTTATTATTAGTTATCAGTAATATTATAGTTAATTTCTTGAATCAATCAAATTAAAAATTCAGTAAATGAAAAATATTCGTATAATATTATTGTGATAGATTTTTTGGAGTAAATTAGTAGCTAAATCTTGAAATTCAATTTGATAAATTGAATTTCGAAAATTCGAAAAATCCTTTCAAAAAAAGATACTTCTAATGTCAGATTTATTTTGTTTATTTTGTTAGATCTATTTTTTTTTTCTTTTTAATTTTTACAGCTGCCGAATCGGTTGCTGCAAAAACAGGAGCAAATAAGAAAAAAGAGGAGAAAAAGGAGAAAAAATTTCTGGGACGATTATCATATAAACTTGATTACGATTTTGATAAAAATTCAGTAAGTTTTTTTCTTTTAATTCCCTTAATCTGTAACATCAGTAAATTTTATTGAAGTATAAGTAATTAATTCTAAGTAAGTATAAGTAATTAAATTTAATTTTGCTGAAATATTGCGATTTAAATAGTACCAAGAAAATTTCAGCTGTTGAATACGAGTAGTGATCGGTAATGAGATTAAGAATTAAGATAAAGTAGCATTGTGTTGTTTTTTTTTCTCTCAACTATCAAATTATGAGATTTATTTTTTTCTAATTATGAAAAAATTTTTTTAGACTTAATCATAAAAAACTTGGAAAAGTTTTGAAAATTGAAGAATAATTTAAAGATCTAAAAATCAAATGACAAATCCATCGAGCATTACGTAAACTTTTTTAGAGTTTAAAAAAAGCGGAGAATTACTGTACTTCTGCAGCATAATATTTATGTTCGCATGAATGGAGCTTTTAAAAAAGTCTAAATTTAACTGGAATTTAGATGCTTCTAGATTAACTTCACACAATTTTTAATATATATTTTAACATTAGCACATGAATATTTCCAAATTTGTTTCTTTTTTTTTTTTTTTCCATTTCTAGACTCTTGAAATTTCTGAAAAATAAAATTGGTTTTCTCATCTGAAATGAGTTGGGGAGGAAAAAAAAAGTAAAATCCATCGGGAAAAGATTTTTATTCTAATTGACGAAATTTTCTGTAAGTAATGCCCTTTTTTTTGGATTTAATTTCTGAAGGAAATGAAATATCTATTTACATATGAAAATTTTTATGATAGATGAAGAAAGCATTTCCAATATAATTTTAAATTTGTTCTTTCATCCCTTCAAGTTTCGACATATAACTAATTGGCCTGAAAATTGCTTTTCTTTTCTTCTTTTTCATCATATTCAATGCCAAAATTTAGTGCCATTTTGTTAAAAAAGGAGAAAAAAAAAACAACAAACTACTTTGATTGATAAATGAGAATTTATAAACAATAAATCAGAAATGGTTGGAATTGAAATTTTATGCAAACATTTATTAAAATTTATAGCTGACAGTAACTGTGGTAGAAGCAGATGGATTGCCAGCAATGGATCTTGGTGGCACATCAGATCCATATGTCAAACTATTTCTCTTACCTGATAAAAAAAAGAAATATCAAACAAGAGTTCAAAAAAAGTCGCTTAATCCTGTTTTCAATGAAAGTTTCATGTTCAAGGTAAAATTCAATTTCCAACTGATTTAATCAAGATTTATAAAAAAAAAAAAAAAGGATTATTTCCAAGATAAGACAAAAATTTTCCATTCAAATGATAACGATATGAGTAAACTGTGAATATTAGCAAAATCATCAAGAAAGAAATAATTATGCTAATTTTTTAATTAGTAAAAATTAATTTTTAATCTTAATCAGCAAAATTATTCAACTATAAGATATAATTGTATAAATATAAATATATAAAGTTGTGCAAAAGCTAATTATAGATTTTTGCATCATTAAAATTTTCCAGATGATACTCTTCTTTTAATATTCATTCTTCATTTTTTTTTTTTTTTTTTTAATAACTGGTTATTTGCTGTTTTTTTCCATATTTATTTTGAACTAAGAAGCGATATCACACAAGAAACAAACTTGATTGATATTTTAATCAATATTTATCACGTATTTGATCCGGGAATTTTTGCCAGCAAATATAGAGTGTAGTATAGTGATTATGAATTTCTTGAAAATTAGGAGCGGTGATCAATCATGAAATTTGCAATATAATCAATTGAGAGAATTGTCTGAAAAAAGAAAAAAAAAAACTCTCTTGTTAAAAAACAACATTTCTGCAATCATTCGGCATTTTAAAAACAGTGAAATTTGTCATTTTTCAAGTGTCATCTCTTCTCGAATGGAAATTATGTGTGATAAAAATATTGATAGCCGCAATAACACATTTAGTGATAAGCGACAAAGAAATGCTAACATGTTTTCAAAAGTTGAACTTTTATGATACTATCGCTTGCTGTCGTAACAATTTTCTGAATCCTACTGAAATCAGTGCATCTAAGAAATTAATTATTACTTGTATTTGTTAAAAACTATCATTAGCTGAAATTCATTAATGAAAGAAAGCAATTAAATTTAACTATAAATTGGATAATTAATGCTTCAAAAGTTGGATAAAAAGCATTAGGAAATTTTGCACATCAATTATCTATCACATTCCCCCATGCATTCCGACAGTTTTTTGTCTGAAAATAAAACAAACAGCAGAATGTAGGAAATTACTTTTCAAGAATTTATCGAATTCCGATCGAACATTTCCAAAGAAATGACGAACTTATCGTTCATTAGCAAAATTATTAGGGTTTTTAATTATCATAATTTTTTCTTTGATTAGTAAAACTATCAATTTTATAGTATTGTAATTTTTTTTTATTTTTTAATATTGCAATAATTCTAAATTTTCGAAAAACAAATATTTTTGTATCAAATTTGAATGCCAATATAGTTTTTTTTTTTTTTTTTTTTTTTTTTTTTTTTTAATGAGATTTGAAATTCGATGCATTTGATTGTTAATTTAATTAAACAATTTCTCACTAATATTTAGCAAAAATCGAAAATTGAATTGAAAAAACGGCATTGAAATGAGAAATTGATGGATGGAGATATATTGATTAACTTCTGCATTTGACTATAATTTATTTATGCAAATCGGTGAGGAGAAGAATAAGGCCTAGCAAAAGCCTAATTATTCGCAATCCAAAATTTATTCTGAACAGATCGCATTGATGAAAACTTCTCTTCTTGATTTTGATTGCTCTATGCGATCGATCACCTCAATTTCATCATAGCATTATGGAAAAAAGCATTTCGCAACCTTTTTCGTCATTTCCATTTGCGAAATTACAACGAATTTCATGCTATATGTATTTATTTCTAGCAAAAATAAGATTATGCTCTCATGTCTTTTAATAAACCTGCTTGAATAGAATAATTCAAGTTTCAGGTAATTCATTTTTAATTACATAAATTCAGATACCGTATAATGAAATCAGCAGTCAAACGTTGGTAATGAGCGTTTTCGATTTTGATAGATTCGGTAAACATGGTCAGGTAAATATTTTAAATATCCATTTCAAAATTCTAATATATTTTTTCTGAATAAAAATTAATTTATGAGTTTTTTGCAGCTTATTCCCAAGTTTATTTTGTTTTCTTCATTTTCAGTCAAGTTTATTTGCAATGAATTTTTATTGATCAAGTATTTTCGTTTGTATAAATTAGGATTTATTAATTAATAACTGAAGAAAATTAAAGTATATTTCTTCATTATTCACATAAATTTCAATTTAATACTATTCCTACATATCATATGAGCATATTTATAGCTACATCTCGAGAAATTGTCAGAATCTAAGAAATTTGGTAACTCTGAGCACAAGCAAAAAATAAAATAATTCAAAAATTTAGATCATTTCAATATTAGCAGTAATTTTAGATAGGCGAAGTTTCAGTACCTCTTGGAAAAGTTGATTTAGCGACCACCATTGAGAGGTGCGACTTGATTCAAGCTTCGCCGGTATTTTTTTCATTTTTTCATATGAAAAGTTTGTATTTGAAATCAGGTACGAACAATCATTAGAAATGATTGATGAGGAAGTTTTATTGCTGACAAATTATGAATTGAGAAATAATATTTGGAAACTGAAAAGTATTTTTCTATTCTTTATATCATAAATATATTTCATTTCATTATTCGGCGAATATTGGAAATTGAATACAAACACGAATTACTAAATTCTTCAGTACAATTTCAGCTCATTGAAAGATTTTCTGTTACCTTGGAAATTATGAGTTATAGCATATTAAAGTTTGAAATAGTAAATTTTGTTAATAAAATCAACGGGTAAATTCCTATTCAAAAAACATATTTGAAATTAGTGTGCGAACAAAAGTAATTTCTTGAATAATTTCAGGAGAAGAGGTTAGGTGAAGTATGTCTTGCACTTCGTTATGTTCCAAATAAGAATAAATTAACAGTTGTTGTAATGGAATGTAAAAATTTGAAAAAAATGGATGTCATTGGTTTATCAGGTTAATATCATTTTTCAAACTTCTAATAATATTTTGTACAATCTTTAAAAAAAAAATTCCATATAATGTCATGGAAGTTTTGAAAGATGACATCATCAAATTTTCCATTTATGCCTAATTGGTAAGAATAAAATTTAATCATTTCAAAAAATCCTATCACTTCCTTTCATGAAATCATTTTTATTTCAATAAAAATGAATTTTTGTTTTACAGATCCATATGTCAAAATTTATTTAATGTTGCAAAAGAAACGATTAGAAAAAAAGAAAACTACAATCAAAATGAAGACACTAAATCCATATTACAATGAATCGTTCAGTTTTGATGTTAGTCCAGAGAAAATGCAGGTAAAATGAAATAGATTAAATTTTATTGATTACTCTCAAATCAAATTTTTTCATTTTATTTGAAAATAATTAAGTAATAATTTTTGGAAGTATAAAAATTATATTAAAGCAAATACGCAAAATTATATGGATATATTAAAGATCATTGAGAAATATTAAGTTGAAATTTTTTTTATTACTTGCTCAATGACATGACCATTTTTCAATTAAAACTTATATTTCATTATCAATGATAATCATTTATTATTTTTGGATAAAATTATTTCTGTCACAGAATAGAATATAACCATATGTAATGAATGATGATGATTATTTGATGAATATATTTCATTTTTATACATTTCAGTTACGAGAAGTGAAAATAAGAAAAAATTTTTCAAAATTTGCAAAGAGAATTTTATCAAAATACGTGATTTTTTGACGTAATCCTTACTCATTACATGAAAAAAAAAAATATAATTTCATTATCCGATTTCGTCTTCTTCCGTTCTTCCCCGTAATCTCCCCCGTTATTTCTCATAGCACCAAATGATGATGAATTTATTTGTTGATTGTACGATTTATTTTGCTGTTTTTTTTCTCTCCTTTCAAATTCCAAATTCGATTCAAAACTGAAATCCTTTAATTTTACAAATTCTATCAAATCTTTGAATCAAAAAAATGATTTTTTTTCTCATTCGACAGGCATTCAACGCAGAATATAATAAATATTAGTGAGGAAAAAAGAATTTGAAGAAAGAATGAGATGAAGGAAGGTGTGAGCATTTGTTGCTTCCCAACAATTTATTTAATAATCGAGCAAAGATCAATTTTTCCATTTTTTCTGATTAAGGACACTTTTCTTTTCTTCTTTTTTCAATACTTCTAGACCACTCTTTCCATCGTGATTCAACCTTCCTTATCTCATAAATTTATTGTCCAAATCAAATTTTGCAGCAGAAAAACAAAAAAAAAAAAAAAATAAAAAATAAAAAATAAAAAAATAAAAAAAAAAAGGAAAAAGAAACGAAATAATAGTCAAAATTAAAATTGAGAAATCTCAGTATCATTCCTATGTTGCTTTCTTCATTCGGATAGCATTCGTACAATGAATTCACTGATCATTTAGCAATAAATTCCCGAACTGAATTTAATATAAACAATCGTTTTTTCATCGAGTGCATTTGCAAGTTACGATATCAGATTACGATCGATTTTTTTTTTCAGCGAGTGCATTTGCAAGTTACGGTATCAGATTACGATCGAGTAGGCTCGAATGAACGTATCGGTCACGTTATCATCGGCAAAAATGCTAATGGTGTAGCGTTGAAACAATGGCAAGATATACTTGCAACACCACGTCGATCATTTGCACAGTGGCATGTATTGATGCCATTTAATGATGATTATTGATAAGCTATCATTGTATTTGTTTACTTACAGTTGATGAATTTCTTAGCAAATCTCTTTTATCAATTTGAAAGAATCATAATTTCACACTTTTTTGAGAATCTTCTGTCATTTTCATAGGATATTCTAATGAAATGAGTACTTAAGGAATTAAATAATAGTAATTCTTTGGCAGTGATATAATTAAATTTTTTTCGTAATCATTTAGCAACCATTGAATATTAATTCATAATACAAGTAGTATTTTATTTTTAGCTCCCAGTTATCATTCTATTCCATTTTAATTTACATCATTATTTTGCAAATGATCAATCTTCAAATTCTCATATTATTTTTTAATTTTAATTTTTTATTTAAATTTTAGATTTATGAATTTTATACAATTTCTGATATCATTCGATACGATCTTCTACATTCTTCTCTTTGCTTTTTCTTTGAACATTATTTCTCCAATTGTGATCTTAAAATCGGAACAGTTCTTTGCAAAATATAATTTAAATATTAATAATTTCCAACGAAAATGCTAATAGAAAAAGACTTTCTAAACCTTTCATAAACATTTTTTTAATGTATCACTATTATTTTTTTATATATCAGTCTGAAAAAAATCAATAATTACAAGTATTCATATAATCAACATTTCTTGGCGAAATATTAGATTATACGTAATATTTATAATTATTCTTTTATAGTTATTTACCTCGAACATTTATTGATTTTTAATTAGTATTACGTGGTAATATTGTAAGTGGTATTTTGCATCTTTAAACAACATAAAATGTAAAATATTCATTCAACGAAGCTGTGATATTTAAAATTTTCAAAATTTTGCAACACCACTTGATAATAATATTCCGAATAACTCTTTCATGAAAATGAAGCATGTATTAATTAGCTCAGTAATTTTTTGTTCATTAGAAATTTGAATTAACCGTTTATCAAAAATTTGCTTATTTTCTTGTTTTGAACAAATTTTGAAATAACTTTTATAAAAATATATCAGGAAAGTATAAATGAAATTTTTTGTCCAAATTTCTTCTTATAGCTTTTTGTGCTTTCTTATGATTAATCGTGTAATGTTGTGGTATATTTCTTTATTGCATAAAATAAAGCATAGCAATTAAAATTATAATTTTTTCCATATTCCAGAAAACTTCAGGAATTGTCAAATTATTGACAAAAGAGGACAAACAGCAAATTGTGAATCACAAAACTTTTCAGCATTTTCAAAGAGTGCCATTCTTACGAAGCAAGAATTAAAATAATTCAAAATACTAAATCAATAATATTGATAATACTGACGAGATTGATTGATTGATTGATTGATCCATCAAACAGCAGTACTATCTCATGATATTATCTAGCTAAATGACATTCCTCTGATATCAAGAATAATTCCAGATACGAGAAATGCTTCAAAATATTTTCATCCTAATACTACTACTACTACTACTTCAATTGTTGAAAGTTCAGAGTTTAACTTATATGTTTCGCCGAACAAATATTCTAAAAAAAGCGGAATATTGGGAAAATAACATTGGTCCATGTGAAAATGATCATATTCGTTTCGATAAAAAAAAGATTACTACAGCATTGATTGCTGATGGCTTAGATTCTCAAAAAATTGTTCTTCCGAATAATGGAATTTTATTTTTTGGTGAAAGGATGGAATTGGGAAAATTGGGCAATTGGCAATGTAAAAAGAAACAGAATGAAGAAGGTGGAAATTTTCTGCTACAAGATATTAATTGTTTTAAAAAATGGAAAATTGAAATTTCGGAAAAACAGAGGTTTTGAATAAATTTTTCAGGAATATTAAATCGTTATTTAATTGGCGCCAATTTTTTCCTAAACTATAACAAAGATTTTGTTTTGTTCCAAATTGAAATGAAAAATTATAATGTAAAACGTTGAACTTAATCTCTTCTCAATCTCTTCTCAGGAAAAAAATGACATTTTCGTTTCGAACATTATGGGATTTCTGAAAAATTAAGTAAGATCAAAGTTCAACTACTTTATGTTGAATAAAAGAAAAACTAGGAACAGTTCCAGAAATATATTTCAAACAAAGTCCATCATTGGGTTTCTATAACGGATCAAACTGGATAGTTTTAAATGACAGAATTCAATGGCAACCTGCTTTACATGTTCTTCAAGTACCATCATCTCAAGTAATCATTTTGCGGTACGGCAATGCTTTAAAGTATTCAGTATTATCAGATCTCTTGAAATTTAATATTAATTTTCATTAATTAAGCAAAATTATTAATCTTGAAAGCATGAAAATTGAACACTGATTTAATCAAACTCTGAATTCGCATTTCAAACGTACTAACAGTACTTTTCAGGAATAGTTCTTTTAGGATACTGCAATAATTCCATCGGACAGTGGTACTCGAATATTGTTAGAAGATTTTGTTACAGTTGGTGCATTAATATTAGCTGGTCAGGTAAGTTATAATTACCTATTTTTTCTAATTTCAATTTTACTTTTTTAAGCACAAAATTATGGCAGTTTTAAATCGTTACTAAAATTTCAATTTCCAAATTGCAACATTTCATTATTTGTTTCAGAAATAATAAGTCTCTTTCTGATTTATTAAAAATTAAAAAATAACTTAGAAAGATAAAAATTTACTATTTTTATCGAAAAATGTTTTATTATTACTGTATGATGTGGAAAATTTTCAACATAAACTTTGTTTCTTTAGCCATTTTCAACAATATTAATAAATTAGCTTTTTTTGAATTCATTTTTTACTTCTTTTTTCTTTTTTTTTTTTTTTTTTTTAAAACTTATGATCGATTCAGTGTATCTGAATAGCAAAATTAAATTGTTGAAAAAAGTTAATTTGAGGATAAATTCAGATTCTCCGCGCTCATTTGATTGTATAATTGTGGCAATATTTGTTTATTTTTTTACCTATTTTCTGCTACACGAAAATATTTCAAGGATCAAGATTTAATAAACAATTCTATAATTTGTTGCAGAAAATAAATCTCATTTCCAAAAATATCATGAAATGGAGAAATGATAAAATTTCAACTAAATTTTGCGTAAATTCTTTTCCATTTCAAGATTTTTGATAGTTCAAAGCAGTTGAAAATTTTTAAATTTTGATAAATGAAGAAGGAAAGATTTCAACATTGCTTTTATAATTTATATAATAATTTTTTTTTTGTCTCTAAAGTGAAATAAATGTCAAAATGCATTCACTCTTAAATTCAAGAATTATGGCATTCAAATTGGTATTATTTTAATCAAGTCATTGATAATTTTTATTCCAAAAATATGAAAACTTTTTGAATTGTATTTTCTGTAGAACGTTTAACCTTTAACCTATTATGAATCCTGACATTCTTTATTTACTGCTTTTTTTTTTCGCGTTTTTTGTTTACATTTTTGCTAAAGCGATCAAAGCTATCCATTGTTTACATTATTATTCATCTCGAGACCCGTTATAAAAGTTAATGAAATAATTTACGGATAAATTTGCAAAGAAAACAAATTCATTATCAGAAAATATATTAAAATTTCAATGCTTCATCTATCTTTCTCTTCTTTCCTACATGAAAATCTTGTCCAATTTAATATACGAAAAATTATTTAATATTTAATTGCATCAAACTTCTTCTGGTATATATTCAACAAGTAAAATATGCCCACAAAGCTTATTTTTCCTTAAGTATTAAAAAACATTTTGTGTAAATTCTAAACAATTTTTCAAAAAATTCCTTAAAAACAAAACAAATTTAAAACTATTGAATTAACTAATAAATAAAAGCTTTGAAATTTCAACAGGATGCTTTTCCATATAGTTTAAAATTTTTTTTTATTTTCTTAAATTCTTTATTTTATGATAGAACTTATTTTTTATTTCGAATCAGAATTATACGTAAATTTGGTCAATTATATTTTTAACGAAAAAATTGAGTCGAATTTTGGCGTGAAAGAGTAAGGAATGATAATTTTCTCTTATTGTATTTTAAGATTAAAAAAAAAAAAAGAGACTATAAAGAATAAATTTCGAAAAATGAGCAAGAATTTTGAGAAAAATCCAAAAACTCTGTGGAAAATTACAACTGCAAATTCTCTTAAGTCACAACACCGCCAAAATTTTGTTTTCAGTCATTTGATTCTTCATCTTTTATAAAAATTGAAATGTATGAAAAATGGTTCATGTTAATCTCCAAATGTTTGATTTATTTTTTGCAAATGAAAATTTTGGATTTTTCGGAAAATTCTGGAAAAAAAGAGAACAAATGTTGTATTTTAATATCTAATAATAAATAAATGAAAATATTTGTTTTGCATTTAAGAAATTTTTTGGCCAATTTGGATTTTTTTAGTATTAAAGAAAGCAAATATGTTTATTGAAAAGATTAAAATTGAGTTTTACTACTCAATAGTTTTCTGATTTCTTTGATTAGACAATAAATGAGCAATATTATTGGAAAATGAAATTCTATGCAAATATTCAAATCTTCTCATCAAAGTAGTAAACATTGCAAGAAGAATTTGATAGCATGAACGAAAAATTGAAATATTTTAAATTTTTTTTTTTGTTTTTTTTTTTTTTTTAAATAGATTCTTATATATTATCAGGAAAACATAACTTATCAGTCTATTGAATATTCACTATAAGTTATAATCAAATAGCCATGTATTTTTCAATCTATCGGTTCAATTATACAATAATTTATTAGTGTGGAAAAAAAATTAAATAAAATAATTTATATAACATAATTAAAAATGTATTTTAAGTTTTGATATATCAAAAGGAATAATCTATTTATGTCATTATCAATTCATCTATTTACGTCATTTATTTGGATGACTTAAATGAAATCGAATTCTGCATTGAGCTAAATTATTAGGATGTTTACATACAATGAATTGTCAAATGAGGCCAAAGATGATTGAAAATGAAGTAATTTATTTTCAAACTTTTTCGCTTAGATTGAATCAAAATGCCTCGAAATAATGAGACTACAAATATAATGAGTTTACAAGTATAATTTAGCCTACAAATATAATAATAATACTAATAAATAATTCAATAATTATTCAACAATATGCATAAAACCATGGTAACCTTAATTTAGAAGAAAGAGAAAGTTGAAAAAGTTGGAATAATTAGGGAAAAAGTTGTCAAGAAGAAAAGAAAGGTTTTTAGCTTTAAAATCGAATGTTGAATAATTCTGCAATCAATCATATACAGGGCATTTTATAATATCATATCATATATTTTTAATTATCAATTTATTCAGAAAATAGCATGATTATTAAACTTTTTTTTCTTCTAAATTTTCATTGTTATGCTATTTTTTGAATAAATTTGAAAATAAAAATAACAAAGTTTCAAACTTTTCCTGTTAGACTGAATTAACAATACAAAATACAATAAAGAATAGAAAATGACATAATCTGTTGAAAAAATAATTGTTTTTTTCCTGAAAAACTCATTTACAACATTATTTAATCAATTCTTAATTTATATCGTTATTTGTTGCGAAATTTTTAATACTTTTGTAAGCTATTCTGATTTGATATTCCGATTTTTAATTCTAAATTAAGTTTAAAATAATTTAGCATTTTCAATTCTTTCTAAGAATAAAACTTAATTGTTTCTTAGTTCTTTTAATTAAAAGTAATTTGAATAACATAATCCATCTTGATATCGCTTAAAATACAATTTGAAATTAAAAAAAAAGACCTTAATTTATCAGATGCTGTAATTACAGGCGTTTTAAAATATAGATTTCATCAATTAATAAATTGAAGTAATAAATTTACGAATAAAGTTTGTTTGATTAATAAAATCAAGGATTTTTAGAAGATTTAAAAATAACTATTTAAATTTTTACACCAGCAAGTTTCTTGCTTAAAGATCTTTTTTTTTTCGATTTGCCCTTTCTGAGAGTTATATAACATTTTCATAATTGATGTGATATGATGGAATTCCCACAAATCAAAAAAAAAAAAATCTGAATTTGATATAAAATTAGCGATAAATGCATTAGAAATATGACAATATTTGACAAAGATTCGACTAAAAACGATTTATCGATAAAATCAGTGAACTAATGCTAAGTAATAATTAATTCTAAACTTAATTTAATTAAATGTAGCAAAAATAATTGAAATTTTGAAATTCTTTGCCCATACTATAATATAATTCAAATAAATTGATTGTAGATCGTAAATAATGATTCGCTATTGCGGTCCGTCGAAGATCAATTTCAATTTGAATTGGCATCAAAGCTTAAATCTGTACGAAATATTGATGGTATCGATTATCAGTGGCCTAAATTCAAGAATATTGTTACTATTGCTGGTGAAACGATAGGAAAACATACTGCAGGACAAACCAATAGCAATTTGGAAGCTGAAGTAATCAATTTATACAGAATTCATTACTATTTTAGATCATAAAGTTCAAATCTTTATGAACCGACTTAAATATTAATCAATTTGTGACAATTAATTATTTTTGTCAACGATAAATAAACTCATTTATTTTTGCGAAACAAAAATGTATACCTTACGATTTGAAAGCTTCTTATAAAAAATATTTTCTGAATCCTAGTTTTTATGGTGATATTTTCCTGTAGAAATTATTTCGATAATTTATAGAGTGATGATTTGCCAGCAAGAGATTAGAATTGATATGATGGATTAAAAAAAATTCGCAAATCAAGAAAAAATTCGCAATTCGCAGTTTCTTTGATTTTTGAAGCCTTTATTGTCGTAAATTTGATCAAGCGTTTTGTCAAAAATTCAATAATGTATTCCAGATTCAGATTTGCAAAAATTTAGACGTTTGATTGCTTTAAAAATTATTTTCTGTTGTCATGAATTCTTTTAAATTTGAACTTTGGAATGAAAATAAGAATTCTTTTTTCAAATTTTTTTGATAAACAATATTTCACAGCTAAAATAATGATATTTTAAACCAATCATTCATCATCTTATTGTTTCGTTCGTGTATTTTTAACTCTATGAAATGATGCAAAAGTACTGATGTAATACAAAATTAAAATACCGTAACCTATTTTAAATTGAAATCTATCTCTAAAAAACTTCATAACTTTTCTAGATCAATTTTCAGAAACTGGCTTTGATCTGTGCCTATCGACAGTGTCCACCAACAACTTTGAAATGCAGACGAACATTCCGACCAATCGGTCATTGCTGCGAAATATGCGGTAAATTTGCAAATACAAATTAATTAAATAATTAAAATAATAATCAAAAGAATTAAATAATTAATTAAAATAATAATCAAAAATGCTGGCTCATTTGATCAAAAATTCAAGAATAAGCCAAAATTTTGATTTGTAAAATCTAGCGAACAATACTATGGTAATAATTTTTTTTCTAATTTTTTCATTCGTTTTTTTTCGTTTTATTTTATAACAGTGAAAAGATAATTGAAAATTGCGCTTTTTTTTATAAAAATAAATCAATAATCTAGAATAGGAAGATTTGATATTTTCATTAAATGTGGAAAATCGTAAGATTTCTTGATTTATTTTCTTAGAATTTAGCCATCCGGAAGGTCAATATCACAGGAAATATTTGTTGCTTTGGATAATTCAGAAATTGCCGAAAAAATCTAGTCAGATATTTGCAAAGAAATTCCGCAGGGATTTAAAATCTCGGAGTTTGCCCTGTTATTATAATAATTTTTTATTGCTGAAATTTCCTGGAAAGAATTCCCTGTGAGAATTTGAAATCCTGAAATTTACTACTGATATCATTATTTTTACTCATAGGTTCAATGCTTCGTTTTCGTACAACAATTTTCAATTTTGGCAAATTTCAAAAACAAGTTGACAATTATAAGCAAGAAAATGAAATCTTGAAGGATTACGATTTAGACATCGCCATTTTACGCATCGATCATAGTGATGATTTCATGCCACAATATCAGGTAAAATATTAGGTAAAATGAAAAATGAGAGTTTTGCAAGAAAAAAAATGAAAAAAAAAAATGAGAAAAAATGGTAAAAAAAAAAGACGTTTATTGCAGGTCAATTCTGTTATCAGAAAATTTCGTTTTCATATAATTTTCAATTATCAGGATTAATTTATGCATTCTAAGAGACAAAAATATTGAATAATTTTTTCGGGACTACTTTTTATAATTTTGGAAATTTAATTTTGAATAATCGAAGAGATACGAACAGTAATTTCAATGTTTGAAATTTTCATCTGACAAGTTTCATAATCAAAAAAAGAAAAAAAAATTGAGATTTTTTATAAATTTTGTAACAATTATTGTCTAAAAATTCGAATGGGATACATCATATTTGGGCAATATATGAATATAAAACTTATCAAAAAGTGGACAATCAACCTTAAATCATAATTAAATTAATAATAATTAGTAATTGAGTACTATCCGTTTTTGTATTATCCTTTTAAATTTCAATTCCTTCATAATAATTTATTTTGAGATTGTTGTTCTTGCACAAGAAGGAGCAAAACGTCCATTTGACGAACAAATCTACTATGATATATTGAAAGATTTAGCCGGTCTTGTCCAGAAAAATTTCGGTGAAGTTTGCTAAGTTAAAATTTAAATTACAAAATTTAACGTCAAATTTCAATTATCTAAGAATTTCGTACAAAAAAAATCCGTTTTGTTCAAACAGACAAATCGAGATAAACAGGCTGAAGATATTTATCTTGCAAACATTTTTACAGTAATCCACCCATCACCTAATTTATTTGTAGTGAATTACATTCAGAAAATCAATTTTCAATAATGATAATGGTAAAATATAGACTTTATCGATTGATTTTCAAATTAGAATTGTTAATTGATTGTCTTGTAGAAATTCCATATTCAATGATTGAAACTGAAGAGATAATTTCGAGGAATTTCCACAGTTTTGTTAAAGGTATTATATTGTTTAGTTTAATTAATATTGATTGTTTCATGTAATTGATCCATTTACTTGTTCAAAATTTTTGCAGTTTCTTGTTAAAAAGATAATTTGTTCGATTCTATCAGTTCGATAATTTCAGAATCTATCGCAGAATTATTGATTACATTCAGATTTTTCTTTTAATCTAAAATATAATGTTGCTATTTCAGGTGATTTTGTACTGATTTTTATTTCATTATTTGCCATCGGTGCAATTATTATTGCAATCATTTTGGCGGTTAAACATGGTTTCATCAGGTAATCATCTAAATCCTGTTTTTTTTTTTTTAAAATATATGAAACTAATTGCAATCTTTTTAAATCAGAAATGAATTTATTAGAAGATTACAACAATCTGAATCTTCAATTAAGAAAAACGTTGAAAAAATAATTTAATTTCAGTTTTCGAAGGTTACCAAGCAAATCATTTTACGAAGCAGTTCATTGGAGAAGTAGGAAAATTGAAGATGAACTTGAATTGCTCCGTAATGATGAAGCTACTTTAACTTTAAATACTATTTCAAATGATGCTGTTCAGGTTATTGAAATTTCGAATTTCAATCACAAATTTTGTGAAATTTTCAAAAAAGACATATTTAACTCTAATGAAATATGCGAAATTATAAAAAAGGATTTACAACTTACTAAAATTGAGCATTTATTGTGAAAAATTCAAGTGAAAACTAAAGAAATAGTATTTTCGAATATTTTTGAGAACATTTCTTTCTTTCAGAATTCGATGAATTCAGAGTCAGAGTACAGTTCCACTTTTGAAAATATCGCATTCGATGAGAAAATAATCGATGAAATTAAGGAAGAGTAAGGCCGAAAATTTAAGAATTCTGTTTTTTCACTCGTCTTACTTTTAAATTTTTACGCTTCTTTTCCCTGAGGAAACATAAACAACTTATTCTTTCATCCTAGTTCTTGCTAGCAGCAAAAATTGCACTTGGAAAATTTGTCAGAGATTTTTTCAACATTTCAAATAAAACATCGATGAAGAGAAATCAAAATTAAGTTTTCTGATAAAAACTATTTTGTCTGTCTCCAAGTTTCGTAGTAATCAAAGATTAATTTGATTCTGATCTTGGATTATATTGCAGAAATATTGCTAGGCCATAAGCCATGAGTCCTATCTTCCATTGCCAGTAAGCAAAAACTCAAGTATCCATCATAACAAATGATTCTATGAACTTTAATGTTGCATGGAAAATTATAAGAAAAATGTAAATATCACTTTCATTGAAATTGAACATTCAAATATGATACAATCTTAGTTATTTCGTAAAATTTCAACAAAATTTTAGTGAGAATAAGAATAAAAATAATTGTAAAATATAAACATTCATTTATATCCAATTCTGTGAAAAATATAAATTTTGAGAGAAAGATTTTGCTTTGCAATAACTTATTACATTAACTTCATACTGTATAAACTTCCATTTGTATTAAATAAATTACTGAATGGAAACAAACCCGTATTCTGGAACAAAAATATTCATTGAATTTTTTCATTTCCATTGCAAGAAATCAGAGAGAAATTGAACAAAAATATTTCATAATTTTTTTTAACTTTTCTAGAAAATCTTGGTCAATTTTGCAAAGAAAAAAAAAAAAGAAATTGAGAAATTTAATATCGTTTGAGTAGAGTTATCCGAGAAAATCTTTTCTATGCAAATTTTCAAGTGACTAGAGCTTGAAAAATATAGCAAAAATTGATTTTAAATCAAGAGATGAGCGAAATTCCGAAAAAATTATTCATAAAAAAGACAGATTTTGCAAATTTTCAATTCTTTCCGTTCGATTTTCTAAAGAATGAATGCAAATCCATTTTTCTATTTTTGTTAAATTAACAAAGTTTAATGAATCGATGAGATTTAAAATGATAAAAAAAAAGTATAGAAAATAAGACACCATCATATGAAGCAAAGAGATAATAAAGATGAAAGAAATTCAGTGAAAAGATAGAATTATCAATAAAATATGAGAATTTGTTTGAAATATTTCTCGCTGACAAACTTTTCTAATTCAAAAGAAAGTGCCGAAAAATAATTCAAAAATCAAAGAGAGAAAGCTTAACTTTCTTTCTTTTACTTTCTCCATTGTGAGAACAGCAGTTTGAACTATTTATAATCAACATCTCCAAGTTTTCAATTTTTTATCACAAGAAGTTTACATTCATATATTTCGATAGATCTTGCGATTGAACTGATTGTGATTACATTTATTTGATTGATTTTTGTATTCAATTCTTCTTCCTTCATTATTGCCTTTCTTAGCCGGTTATTTCATTTGATACGTCAAATACTTTATGTCCACGTATGGATACGTGGGTAGAACATTTGTTAAAATTAATAATTATTTCTTCGCTTTTGGAACTTTCCGATACTCTTCAGGTACCTCATCTAGGATACTATACCATGTACCCACTGGTTGACGATCCTGAAATGAAGCAAACAACAATAAAATTCTAGCAAGGATTTTAAATTGATAAGAATTATCATTCAAACTTCTATTACATTCAATACATTTACAGTCTTATCAAAATATAAAGATATGACACGAACATTTTATCTTATATTTTGTGATTTATAACTTTTGTTCAAATATTTTTTAACAAAACTTTTTTTTGAATACTTCTTACATATCTGTAATAAAGTAATTCGATTAGAAATGAATGTTAGCTCGCAATTTTCGAAATATTTTCCAACTCATAAGAAAAAAATTCCAGCTTCGGAATTTCAGCTCAAAAAAAGTAATATCAAATTACTGATGAGAAAAAGAGAGGAGTTAAATTTCATACCGTTTCATCGCAAATTGTTAAATCTCTAAAACAATCCATCCAATGTTTTCTACCTTCCGGCATTGGACTACTATTACCAATGACACAACAACCGAGCAAATCATCATGACCGATCCTACAAAGTAATTCCAATTGCACAAATGTTTATCAGTGATAAACATGCAAATTTTGCTGATAGAATCTTAAAAAAAAAATGTTTAGACTATGCTTAAATGATTAAAATTCATATAAATCAGAAATAAGATTACATAAGCAATTATTAACTTCGACAAATAGCAATGATTTAAAGAAGTTTTTGAACTAACTCTTACCTATCCCAATCCATTACACGAACTAACAAAGTAGTCCCTTCAATTTCATTCAAAGGAAGGTCAAATTCGAGAGATTCATGATATACGGGATTTAGATTAGATCGTTTGATCGACGTTTTACGTGCTTTCACGCGTCGTCGTTGATAAATTTGTTCGATTTTAACATATGGATCTGAAAGAGAAAATAACATTCTTCCTTTCTTTTTAGGGAATGATTTTTCTAATTTTATATTGAAATTGTTATTTTTCATATCACTTTAAATCATATTGATTATTGATAAATTTCATTTATTAAACCTTCCAATCTGTTATATAGGTTGTTATTTTGGCAAAATTATATGATTTCTAAAGCATAAATTAAAATGGGACCATTTTATCAATCATGCTGAGATTTTCAGCAAGTTTTTTTTCTTTAAAAATCGATATAACAAATGATTAAAACTTACTTTAATCTTATTATTATTATGACATTACTTTTTGAGAATTTTATTGAAAATTAACAAACTTACCTGAAGCACCCGTAATATCCATCGGTCTTAAATTGTATGCTTTTGAAACTGTAACGGAAAGTTTCCGATCAGCTATGGAATATGACAGATATAGCAATAAGTCACCGAAATTATCTTTACCCTAAAAAAAAATATCATGGACAAAAAATAAACAATAATTGATGTTTATTTCGATAAATTTTTCTTTTTTTTCTTGGAAATTCTGACTGAAAAAGATGATTAGTTCATCTAATTATAGTAAGTAAGTAAGTAATTTTCTATTATTAGTGATTCAGGAAACTAACCGGAGTACTGATAATTTGCATAGTATGTTCAGTCCATGTGCCCAATTCTGATTTCTCGAACAAATCACGCAAAATTACGTTACCGACGAGACCATGTCGTGTGAAACGAACAAAATTATATACAGTAAACTGCAAAAATTCATGAAAAAGTTCGAGAATTCTAAAAAGTTTCGAAAAATTGCAAATTTTAGATGACTTAATTAAAAATGAATACGGCAAGATTCTAGAAAGACCAGAAGATTAGCATAATTCATTAAATGCATTTTTTTTTTTTGATGTCATTTACTTTTATAAATTTTGTTTTTCATTTCTCCTTATCACAAAATGCTATTATTTTATCAGAAATATTGCTATAGACAAAACAAAGTTACTAAATTGAGTGGAAAATAACAGCTATATTTAAACGTGAAATGAATCGTATAACTTTTCAAGCTTAGGTTATTTTTCCAGTTATTTTAAGTTTTTCTCGAAGTTATCTTTAATCGTCTAGTTGGTAGTATCATTAATGGATAGATCGCTCACCAAAATTAATTTAAATCGAATAAATTTGAAATTTACGATAGAAAAACAAACTTTCCATCAATTAAATATGTAATACTTTAAGAACTTACTTGTAACATTCTGCTTGGTAAATTGGCATAACTGACATCAAATGAAAACATCTCATTACATTCAGAATTGCCAGAATTCTTGAAAATACGAGTTTTATATTGATTCCGCCTTTCGGGTAACAAACATAATTTCACGTATGGTTCCGAATTCTGAATTTTTATAGTAATCAATATGAAAATAATTTTAGATCAAAGCAAAAATGATAATGATTTTTAGGTTTGGGTGATATTTACTTTTAATTTCTGCTAAAATTTAAAAATTAATTTAATTCGAAAAAAAAAAAAGAAAGAAAAAAATCTTCAAATCTTACTTCAGCAGGTATATCATTTGCTCGAATAACGTGAACCATCAATACACGATGAATGAAATCATAACGAAGCGAAAATGTCAATGTACCGGTAACACAGCAAGGATCGGAAGATTTTTTATACATTCCAAATTCATCAGGTTGCACGGCACATCCATCACATTCCTGAAATCTGCAATTTCAGTTATCGCGGAAATCAGATTCCAAAAATCTGCTCTTTCCAGTATCACGGAAATCAGGTTCCTGAAATCCGCAATTTCAGTTATCGCAGAAATGAAATCAGGTTCCTGAAATCCGCAGTTATCGCAGAAATGAGATTCCTAAAATCTGTTCTTTCCAGTTATCACAGAAATCAGATTCCTGAAATCTGCAAATTCAGTTATCACAGAATCAATCATTTATCTTTTACAGGATTATTTTCAAGATTAAAAATTAGATAATTAGAATATTTCTTATCTGTAAATTAATGATTATCATGCATTATAAATTTCAGACAAAAATGACCTATGCAAATAATTAGAAGCATAGTAGATGACCTGAATATTATCAAATTGTTCGTTACCAGTGATTGTTGAAGGACCATTGGATTTAGAATCTGTCATATTGTGCCAGTATGAATTAATGCTTGAAATACGACTAAGTAATGTTTTCTTGCGTGAACTGAAAGAAATAAATAGAATTACAAAAGATATTAAAGGCATCAAATAACTTTTTTTGACGGAAATTTTTGAATTAAATTTTCAATTTTTTATCTGATAACAAAAATCGATAGATCAAGAGGAAAAGATTTGATTTGTTTCGTTTTTTAGAAGAAAACAACATTTGACAACAGAAAACATTTCATTATACAAAGTACCCAAGGTGTTGCAATTAATTTTTTTTTTTTCCTTAGAAGTAACAAAAAACTAAAGATTAAAAATCAAAGATGAAATAATAATAATTAAAGTTAAATAAACAAATATTATGATAATGAAAAAATAAATAAATATGAGAGCGAATTTGATATTATCAACTTATAATTGCATTAAGGAAAAGTCAATTTTAAGATATTGCAATCAGAAAAACAATTAAAAAAATTATTCTAATATTGAATTTGAAAGATAATTCAAATATTTTCAAATTTAAATGACTGATCATCCATGAATCGTTTGATCATTCCCATTTTTCTCTCTAATATCTGATACTATTTTAGCGTTTAAATAACTTGCGATACATGAATACTTCAAGAAAATTTCGTATATTATTCAAAAATTTAATGTTGCTCATTATAATTAGTAATTAACTCTAAAAGATTTGCAAATAACTAATACTAATTTGGTGTAAAATTGATTTGAGAAACAATAATTTATTTTAATTTTGAAATCCTGAACAAGTATTCATTGTTGTTATGAAAATTTTTAGAAAGCTAAGATGAAAGAAAAAAAGATTTTTGTCTAAATTATAGTTAAAATAAAATAACATTTTAAAACAGAAAATGACAAAATAAAATAAAAAATTAATGTATTCCAGAAATGACAGCTTAATAAATTGCAGGATTAAAAAGAACAAAATAGTTGATTTAAATTTAAATAGAGCTTATAAAGGCCTTTTTTTTTCAGCTTATGTCTTACATCTTTAATTGCTAGCATTTTCACATTTTCATAAACACTTAAGTAAATGAACATGAAAATTGAACAATATTTCTTTATCAACAATCATCATTGTCGAGTGATATTTCAACAAAAACTGGATTTGATAAGTTGTAAATCACTTTGTATTGAACAACTTATTTTCAAGTACAATTCGACTAATTCATTTAAGCCTTAGTTTGGCTTATTTCCATCTTTGATAAAACAATATGAATGTAAAATCTAATTTTAGGAGAAATTTCTCAATTTATGAAAATTTAAACAAACTTTTTTCGTGATAAGAACGATTCGTCGTGTTGCATATCAATTAACGCTGAATGTTGTTGTTGATAGAAATCATGCATTTCTGCAACACAAATTTTATGCGTTAAATAGATCAAAAATATAGTTTTTGAATTATCAAAAATACTATTTATTGATCGTCTTTTACTTAACTGATAACCTTATTGATAGTTGGTGATAAAGCATTATACATTTTGTTCGTAATGCCTTAAAATAGTTGTGGTTTTACATGAATATAAGCATAAACAAAATTGTATATATCAATTAAAGATCAATCATTATGCAGAAATAAACAGCAAACATTCTCGATTGAAACTCAAGAATTGTGGATTAAATACAATATAATCTAAAGATAGGACTAGTAGTTTGTAAAATTTGAATTTAATGATAATTTCAAATCTTAGAAATAGTAAGAATTATATGGAAGTGAAAAAAAAACGGGAAATGTTTCTTAGAAAAAGATTCATGTTTTCAAAAAAAAAATTCATAGTTTTTTTTTTGAAAAACTTACAAGAAAGAAGAAGAAATTTTGTTTTTCTTCCAAAATCAAAAATAAATTTTTCTAAATCAAAAATCCTGTCTTTTAATATGAATACGATTTAGGACATTGAAAAAGAAGCTAAAACGATAGTTCAGATATCGAATTTAGTAGATTTTTTTCAATTCATCTTTTGAGCAAAAGAAGATGAAAAAATTCATGTGTTTGAGTTTTGGAAAAATTTTCATCCTTCTTAGCAATCCATTAAAATTAAAAAATTAAAATTGATTACTTAACTTACATTGCATTTTATAAAGCAGATTTAGAAGACAACTATTAAAATTGATAAATTTATGCTTGTTTTAAACAAATCTTTTATTGATATTTGTTAGCCATTTTATGAAACAATTGTTCGCATATTTTTATTATCTAGATTAAATATTATTAATCAGAAATGAATACCATGATTAATATGTGTATCATGATACTCGATTTCAACAAACTTATTGATATTTTAAAGTTACAATAGAATTTAAAAGTCAAGAAAAAAAAAACAAGAAAAGGGAAATGAAATAAAATTAGTAGAAACTCGCATGATCTAATTAAAATCACTAAGACTGTCTTATTCCCACTGAATTGTCTCTGATAACGAATGGAAATTAAATGTAATCATATCAGATTTTTTATCCTATGACAAGATTTTATTAAAGTGTCAATAATAATTTCAAAATTTTCAACTCTATACATCAAAAAAATACCATGGTTATATGAGCGATATAAAATTAAGAAATAAATAGTCCAATCTGAGAAATAATGACTTTTTAATTTCTTAAAAAACTCATAATTCTTTGTTTATCAGAAATGATAAAAGATAACTCCTTGTCATAAAGATATTGAGTTGGATATCAGAAAGGTATGGATGATATAGATGTTAAATTATTTCAGTAAACTTGAAAAAGATTAAATTTTAAAATTTCAAATGATATAAAGATTCTCTCTTAATCATTTCACTATTGATATGCAGAAAATCAAAAATTAGATTCGCGGAAATTCGCAGAAAATCAAAAATTAGCGAAAAACGCATCGCCGAATCTTCACTTTTACTAGATATAAAATTAAGAGCAACTAAAGCAAGAAGGTCATTATATAACTACATTAAAAATATCCGGATGAAAAATGGAAAATCGCAAATATTACAAAAAGAAAATTTGAGTACGCAAAGCATTTATGTGATAACAGTTATCGTTTATTTTGTGAAATATCAATGAGTGATACGAATTTTGATAAATTTCACTAGAATTAATTTTCAAATTGCATCCTATTTCAATTAAAAAATCAACAAGAAGAAAGAAATTACTATTTCCTCTCGAATAGTCAAAATTATTTCCGGAATTCATTTTTGATCCATGGCTTAATGAAACTTGCCAATTTTTTTTTCTTTTTGAAATTCTTCCACCTTTTCTCGATAATCATTTACCTGATGTTTAAATATTAGTGAATTATTAAAAATCAGAAACATTTGAATATTATAGCACTAATGGAGAAGAATAAGAAAACCATTTTAATTGCATTTATTGGAGGATTGAAATCGAATGAGAACTAACCGATTTGATAGTTTGGAAAAGTTTAATTTGTTTATATTATCTTAAGTTTCGATTAAAATATATCTTACACGAATGAGTTGTTCGAAGAAAAATTCTTTTAGTGCACTTTGTTTTTGTCTTCTAAACTTTTCGTTGTAAAAGTAAATAATGGATTTTAAAAATAACCGAAAAACTTTAAAATACGTAAATTTTCACTTAGCATCGAGAAACTCCTCCAAATTTCTGATAATTATGAAAACTTTTTAATAATAAAAACTCTCTAATTAAAAAAAAAATCAATATTTTTTTTTTACGCTTTAAGTTTTTGTATAGAGAATTATGCTCGTTTTGATCTGACTTCGATGATGCACATAGTTTACAAAGCCAATAAACTGAATAATTCAAAAATCAGGGGGAAGAAAAGTCACGCTAATTTTTCATTAATTTCTAGCAGTAATTTAAAAAAGTCACATTAATTGAAATATTTATCATACCAATAAATATTTCAAATTATTGATAGACTCGAAATCTTTCGATCAAAAGAAATTTTCAAAAAAAAAAAAAAATATTAAAAACATAAATTATATAAAAATACATTTGAAAAAAAAAGGAAAAAAATTCGGAATCACAAAAAAAAAGAAAAATTAGTGTAACTTTTAATTATTTACTTTAATAAATTTGCTTTATTTTAATCAATGATTATCTAATCAGTCAATCGATAAATAAACAGCTGTTAATATAATGCATTACCAACTTTCGACTATCAATTGATATAAACCTATTATCATTCCAACTTATTATCATATTATCAACTGCGCTAAATGATTAAATTTTCCAATGGAAAATTGAACAAGACAATCACAGATTAACCAATCATTCTTCATCCTTCATTTCTCCATTGAAATTCACATTTTTACAAAATTTAATTATTGAAATCGAACGTAAAGTCTTGCTCTCGCTTAAGATTTCAAAAATGATAAGGAAATTAATTGGAAGCAATTTGTAAACATACTGGCATTTACAAATATCAAATTTCATTGATTCTGAATGATTCATCATCAGATTCATATCAATTCATGATAACTTGAACAAAAATTACTTATAAAAGAAATAATTTCGAAATAGCTCTATTTATTATTAAAAAAAAATTGATCGTAACAGTCTAAAACATTGAACAATCTAAACAATATTAAACTAATTCATAGTTTTTGAAATAATTTTTTGAGAATTTAAAAGAAAGAAAAATTTTTTTTTTTTCAGTTTATAAAACAAGAAAAAATCATTTAGAACAAAATGCTAAAACATTTATGAAGAAGCGCTAGAAAATTTGAAAACTTTCTCTATCTAGCAAAATTTCTCGAAAGATTCTTCCCATAGATATGTCAACATGATAATTATAAAAATACATATATTATTCTCGCCATGCTTTCTCCTCTTTAAGTTTTGCTAAAATGTTGATCAAACATTATTGATAAGAGAAGGCAAAAATGCAAATTTTTGATGTCAAGAAAAGAGGATAATTTAAAAATTTCGGGAAGTTTTTAGAAAGAAGTAAAAGATATTCAAAAGTTTCAAAATGATAAAGTTGTAATAAAGTGTTTGCTTATTTTTTCTCTTTTTTTTTTTCAAAGATAATTAATGATTATATTCTCTAGAGATATTTGAAGTATTACTGCTCACAGCTGTAATATCAGCAATTGAAAAACAAAAACATTTTTTTTTTTGTTTACAACATATTACATCAAAATGATTTATTAGAAGCAAAAAGAAAACTTTAAAAAAGTTCTAAATTCATAAATGAAATGAGTTTCTAGACTCAATCAACATTGATTTAAATGTATTATTCATGAATTTTTTTAAGAAGAAACTTTTATTAATTTTGCATTTTATGACTTGTCTTGGAATACTAATGAATTATTATTTTTAATTTGAAATCAATCAAATATCATATAATAATTTTAAAATGTTCCATTCTTTTTGCTTACTAGAACCTGACTTATAATACTTTTCATGATTTTTCAAGAAGACTTGCAGTTTAACAATAACAACCTTTTTGAGAATTCAAACAACAAAAAGTAGTAATTCAGTAGTAATTAGTTATGTCTTTTTGTAAAATTTGTAAAATCATTTAAATACTTGATAATGTCTGATCTCGACTGGAACAATTGCATTTTAAGACGAGAAATTTGAATTTGTTGATAGATTAACATTTTTTGAATGTCTAATTGCAATCATCAAAAGACATTTTCAAATTTAAAATTCGCACTTTTTTCAATTACAAATGCAGGAATTTGAAAACTATTCTCAAGATGATCAATGAAGTTAACAATGTGATAGTTCGGGAATCATCATCATGATTGTGCCAATTTTAAATCTGAATCCATCTCTTGATGATTGCAATTTGAGCATTCAAAAAATGTTAATTGATAAGCAAATTCAAATTTCTCGTCTAAATGTAATTGTTTGTTTCACGTAAAGTCAATCCAAATCGGTCATTATCAAGTTTTTAAATACAATTTTATAAAAAATCATAAACTTGAATTACTACTTAATTTTGTTATTTGAATTTTCAAATAGTAGACTGTTGTTGTTAAGCTGTTTGTCTTCTTAAAAAAAAATCATCAATTTATAATCGGAGATAATCTTCAATAATAAATATTTCAGTGCAAAGCTTATCAAAAAAAATGATAAAAATGATTTTTAATCAAAAAAAAAAAAAGAGAAAAACAAATATTTGAGAGATATTATTGCATTGTCTTCTAAAAATTTGCTCAGTTATAAAGTTTTAAGCGTTAATTCAAAAAACAAAAAAAAAAGTTGGTTATTTATAGAAAGGAAAGAAAAATCAGTAAAAACTTTTTGTCAAAATATAAGAATTTTTAGAGAATCTTGTTCTAAAGAAAAAAAAAAAGAAAAAAGAAAAAAAGAAAAAATTAATGGATAGGTAAAAGACATTTTAGCGTTAATGTGTTTAAAATTAAATCACGATGATTGCAATCTTTTCGAACAAACCTCTTTTATTTTTACTCTTTTCAAAATAATCGAATATTTCAAGCCAATTTTTATAAAAAATTGTTTAAAATTTAATTATCTCACCAACGGTATGCAATTCAACGCATGATAGCAACAAAGTTTTCTTTTTTTTTTGATTGAAATATTTTTCAGATAAAAAAAATTAAATAAAAAAAAAAACTCTTTGATATGATTATCGCAAATGCAAAAAAAGTTTTCAAATTCCAGCAGAAGACAATAATTCGAGATAATTTGAAATTTCTTCTTTTCCAACAAATTTTGAAGTTTTGTTTATTATTGACGTAATTTTTTCTTTTTCACCAGTTATCGATATATGCATTAATGCTTAATGCTTGGCAATAAAAAAGAAAAAAAAGTTAAAACTTTCGGCAGAATTAAAAAATTAGCACAACTATATAGCTTGGCAAAGTTCAATAAATGAATGGAAAAAATTAATTATTCAAATCACTGAAAAAAATGTTGCAAACTAATTTCGTTCAAAGAACGCTTCTTAATTAAGAATGCTTCATTTATGATAATTTTGTTTTTTTTTTTTTTGGTTTTTAGAATGTTATTTAATTTAGAAATCATAAATTCACATCAAGGATCGATTTTTCAAATTTCTCCCAACAGAAAATAATTAGTCGAATTTGTTGAAATTATCGAATGATATTCAATATTATCAATATCGATTGTTTCCGAAAATTTTCGAACAAAATCAACTGGCCCCAAAATTTCTTGATCAGAAATGGGACTTCGTTAAAAGATTAAATCATAATTAATGCAATTTTCAAAAATATAATAAATCTTATTCAATTTAGTTTTCAAGTTTTTTATCGTTGACTGTTGACTAAATGTTAGCATTTAGCACAAAATTGGCTTACTTTTTACTAAAAATAAATCGAAAAAATGAAAATCAAAAAAATCATT
This sequence comes from Onchocerca lupi, assembly GCA_028564675.1. NCBI lineage: Eukaryota > Metazoa > Nematoda > Chromadorea > Rhabditida > Onchocercidae > Onchocerca > Onchocerca lupi. Next base: position 22,100 of record JAOVVO010000079.1, on the reverse strand, counting down.
TTACTAAAAATTTAGAAAAACACAAGCAATCATTAATAATAAATTGCAGGAAAGAAAAAAATCTTAAATGCAATAAAATGAAAACTATCTATTTCAGTTTAGAGAGAAGAAGCATAAATTACAAAAATAAAATTAACAATTCTTCAAATTTACTTGATTGCAATCAAGATTTTACCGTTTTCATGCAAATTTAAAGTTAGCAAAGATTATTTTTAGCCTGGGAAATATTCCAAAAAGTTCTTATTTATACTTGGAGAAAGAAAATAAGAAATTCTAAATAAAGGAGTATTGAGATTTTAAAAAAACTCGAAAGACGAAGTCAAACGAAGATCAGAAAATTACAATTCAAAAAAAAAAAAAAAAAATTACAGAATTCAAAACTAACCAGCTGAAGCATTTTGATGATTTAAAGAATTAGTTGCAGCAATTACTTTAGTTATTGGCATCATTTGATTTGAATTATCCAATGTGAAATCTGAAATAACAAAAAAAAAAATAAAAAAAATAAAAAAAATTAACTTGATGGAACTTTAAATTTTAAACTGTAATTTTATCTTAATTGTAAGCATTATCCGTATATTTTATTCTTTGTAGAAGTTCAAATTCAAAGTCAAAAAATTGATTGAAAATTTTGAAAAATTTGATAAAAAATTGTACGGTAGAATTAAAATTTAAAAGGAATTTTCAAAATTTATTCACCATAAAAAGAGTTTTAAAAAAAAACTTGAATTAAATTACTGTTTTTTCGACATACTTCAAAATACCTTTTTTATTGCAATTAAATAAATTATAAAAACAAATTCATAAAGTTAAAGAGATTGCTTTACAATTGACAGATATATTCATATTCACTACCTAATGATAACGATATTGCTATCAGTTGCTTGCTAATTAGCAAAACAGATCTCACCTGATCTTAATTTCTCAACTTAAGTCATACTTTGTATTCTATTCAATCTTTTCATCCAAATAGCTTCCTGTAAAATATTTTATTCCTGAAGCAATTAATTGTGAAAAAATAGTTTGTCGCGGAAAGTAATGCTTATCACCACAACTTAACTTTCGTTAAGTAATCAAATGATCTGGAAATTTGAATGCTCATTGATTTTTAATCTCCAATCCTTATTGTCGAATACAGTTATTTGATAATTTTTTCGGATGATAGAAAAAAGGCATATGAAAGATTAAATGCATGATAAGATAAACAATACAAAGAAATCATAGAAATTGACTTGAAAAATGATGAGAAAATCGGACAATCGATTTTAATTTGATTTTTTTTCCAATTTTTCTTTTTTTTTCTGTAAAATTAGAGAAGGCATAAATCATTTAAATAAAAATTTGATACATTTACAATTTGCAACTTTAATCTGCACCTTTTTTTTTTGTGTTGCAACTAGATAAAATATATGAATAAATGCATAACGATTAAAAGGATATAAAAAATAATAGGAAATGACTTATTTAAAGTGAAATTTATTAATTTGAAACTCCAAAAATTCCCATAAAACATTCAAATTTAATTTAGAAATTCTAATATTCAGATAAATAAATAAAATAAAAAAAAATTTTGTCAAATTATATGTTGTCATTTTCATAAACCAATCATTACATAACATTAACGAGATGATTAGATCGTTTTGTTATAAAAATAACTGAAAAATTGTCTTCATTGAATTTAGGATGAATATCAATTCCCTTTTTTTTATTTAAAATTTTCATTTCAATCATGCAATATTTCTTTTCAGCCTTTCAGCTTCTTTTCTCCATTTTTTCTTTTTTTTTTACCTTTCTTTTGTTGAATTTTTAGAAAATTGAATGCAAATATAGAAGAATTTTTTTTAGAAATTTTCACTCGAAAGAAATTGATTTCAATTGATTTTTTTTTTAGAAAAAAAAGTATGAATAAGAGAACAAATGAAATGAATATATTGTTTTTCATAAAATGAAATACTGAAGTTAAATTAAATTGCTTTTTGAGGAAAATTATATTCTTATCATTTCACATGATTTCTTTGCAAATATCTTTTCTTATCAGAAAAAAATGATCAATAGCATAAATTATTATGCTTGCCAGACTTAATAAATTCAAAATTCCATTTTTATGCTATTTCGAAATATATTGCCTAATCGAATATTTTTGTTTGTTTTTTTTTTTTTTTTTTTTTTTTTTTTTTTTTTTTTACAGTGTAAGATTCTGAAACTTTTATCAAATTTTATTTTTTTAGTTTTTTTTTTGAGAGGGAAAATTTTTTATCAAAAATTTTCTCATTCCTAATTAACACTATTGTAATTATTAATTAACCTTCTGTACAATTCGTGTGAACATATTTCTTTCATCGACATGTCTTTCATTATCTTTTTTCTAATCATAATTCATTTCACATTTGATCTGTGAAGAAAAGTTTTTTTCGTTCTTTCTCGTCAATAAATGACGAAAGTTTCTTCTCTTACAAATGATATTTCGGGGAAAAAAAAAAAAAAAAACATTTCATTCTGTTATAAATGCGTAGAAAATTTTAAAAAATTTCAATAGCATAAGTGCAATGCAAAAAATTCTGACAATTTTTTCAGCAATTTTTTATTTTTAATTTTATTTTTCAAAAAGAGGAAACAACGGTTAATTCATTTGCAGGAACAAGCAGAAAAAAAAAATGAGATACCCAGGTAAATTGAATGCAGCATTTATAATTTCTGATCAGTTTACGAGTGAATGGATAATTTGAGGTATTTTTAAATTTTAATTGCTATTTTCCATCTAATTGGCTTTTTTTTTTTTTTTTTTTTTCAACATAGATGAAATTTCAAAATATATTTAAAATTGCGATTTTTTTGCTATTCCATTCTTTGAAGAAGACAATTTATTATATTTGAATAAGTGATTGATTTAAAATTTCTATTTCTTATTTTATTTATTCTAAATGTATTTTCAATGAAATTTTTATGATTTAAAATTTGATTGATCAATAAAAATGAGAAAGCATACCGGTTGTGTACTGTTTACGTATGTCAAAATTCAAATTGTAATTTGTTTTGATACCATTTAAGGAAAATATAAACAGCAAGAATGAAAATCAATAAAAAGCTAAGTATAATGCATGAGATTAATACTAGTAGTATGTTCATTTTATTGATTTTTTTTAACTCTTCTAAGAGATTTCACTGAAAAATATTGATCTCACTAATATTGAGAATTATAATGGTACCACATTAGACATCTGAATTGCACCTGAAATAGTTTTTTCTTTTTTTTCCAAAATTTTTTCGCTGAAATTTAAAAGAAGAAAATAGAATCTAAAAAAAGAAAAAAGACAGAAAACATAACGATAAACAAATGATCAGGCAAAAAATGCCATATAAATCATGAATATGAATATACGGCGAAAGTAATTAATATGTATGGCGAAGGTAATTAATGAATTACGTGACATTTTGCTTGAAAAATAATGAAAACGAAAATAATTATAGAAAAGATCAAAGGTTAAAATTTCCATTAGATATCTAATTTCTGAATAAATCACATTTAGTAACAATAATTTCATTATAAAACTGACGTCAATATTTCTATAATTTCATTATAAATTTGACGTCAATATTTCTAAAATTTCGTTGAGAGAAAATTAATGCAAAATTTGATAGCTGTTACTAAAATATTACATAAATTTCTAGCAAATTTTTATATTATTATGAAATTTTTAGCAATTAGTTGAAAATTAACGAAAAGTCACTAAAAATTTTTAGGAACAAAAAAGCAAAACTTTGTAAGCTTCTTGAAAATTTCATGGTAAAATTTAGAAATTAGATAGATTTTAGATACTAATTAATTTCAAATTTTAACCAAGCGATAAATGCTAGCTAACATATTTTGCTATAAATATTGATTGATTACAAGTTTATTTTGTTTTTTTTTTTTTTTTCTCTATTATTTTTTATGTCTTGAGGCTATTTCGCATTTATGATAAAAATAATTTGTGAAATATGATTTCAAAAAATGTGTAAATTCTCGTTCATTTCTTCTCACACTTTCCCAGGAATGGAAAATATCATTACATTTCAATAAAGTAGCAATTGCAAAAAGATAATATTTGCTCATTTATTACTTATTATAAAAATTAAAATATATAATAGATTTCATGCAAATTTAAATGAAATAAAAATTAGCAATTAATTAAAAATGAAATTTACGTATGCCAATTGCAGATCCGTCTTCGGTAGAATTCAATTCAATTATTATTATTCTTTCTTTTTAAAAATCATGCAAGAAAAATTTATCTTGAAATTATCAGCTTCAAAACAAAAGTTTTTCCCCTCTAAATTTTTACATTTTTCTTCTAAAGATACGTACATATTAAAATTCCATTTTATCATCTTTTTACTAATATATAATGTATTTGAAAAAGAAAAAAAAATTTTTTTTTTCGCAAAAATATTTTCCATTTGATAGCGTTCAAATAAAATATTTCCTTTTCTATCTTATTAACATTTCATCATTTTACATGTCATCAAGAAGGAATAAATAAGTTTTTAATTTGTTATCAACGGTTACCGCCACTTTCATATTTTTGATGAATTATATGGAACTGACATTATTTTTGATTTACTATTATCAGTTCCAATTCATGATATAGCATTTTAAGGATGGCAAAAAATATAATAAGCTTAATGATTGTTGAGAATAGAAACGATCAAATATACAAGTTTGACAATTGGAATTACATGAAATTATATAAAATTAGGATTACACGACGTGCCATCCTTTGTAGATATGAATTACTGTAATAGGCCAGATTATAACACAATTTGATTAAATTTTCAATTGTTTCATACGAAACAGAAAACAAAGCATATAATTTCTAATTTTAAAGTTTCAATCAATTCGAAATATAATGTGATTCCTTTTTTTTTTTTTTTTTTTTATCTTGTTTTTTCAAAGAAATCTTATAAACACATCAAAACCAACATTTTGCAAAACTTATTTCAGAAAGAAAAAAAAACGATGCGAAAAAAAAAGTTTGAATTATTGGAAAGTTGGTGTCATCAAATTGCATTGGAAAGCAAGAATATCGGCGAAGAAATAAAAAAAAAAAAACCTAATAAATCGAGCATGTAAAGAAATATTTATTTCTATCGAATATTTTTCCTCTTCCTGACAAATCTACTATCAACACTAACCGAATCGCTTATCAAAACTTATCAAATGAAATATATATTTGAAATTATAAAAAGAAAATTCAAAAATTAAAATCTATAAATTCAAACAATCATTTTATGTTAAAGAATTTCAAATAATTTTATAATGCATTTTAATTAATTTCAATCTGAATAAAAATGCCGAAAATTGTTGATATTTACTTAAAGATCATCATTTCCTTGCATATTTTATCGTTTCTTTCAATCATAAAATTTCTACTAAATAATGAGATTTAGAGTGTTGAATTAATAAATACCATCTATAACTTGCAAAAATCTCAGAATTTTCGAGAAAGAAGCTAAAAATAGCGATAAACAAGCGATTGATTTATTCTTTATTTCAAATGTCCTTAAAATAAATTATGACTAAAAGCTTATTTAATGAATACTCATACAATTGCGGTAATTGAATTGTCATTCTTCGTTAAAAAAGATTTTTTGCAAATGAAGATTCGATGATATAGTTGTGATGATAAGCCTAAGCTAAAATAAAGATGTAATAAAATTGAATTGCTCACTTCATTTTGGTATTAAATTTTAAAATTAACGAAACAAAACTATCGCATTCATTCTATTTCCGTATTTTTCTTCCCAAATATTCTATTAAATTTGTAAGAGAAATTTTTTTTTTACATAATAATTAACGATTTCTAATTTTTGTTTACCTTTTCGTTCATTTGTCTCAATTTACTACTGAAAAGCATAAAAGCATATTAAAGAGAAAATGCTCTAATAGATGCGATCAATCTTGAAAACGTCATTTCAATATGTTAATTAAACGGTTCATTAATGAATTCTATGCTCAGCTATAATTATCCAATAAAATACATCAAGATTTATCACATTTAATTATATGAAATTAAAAAAAAAAAGATGAAAAATGAGCTATTAATTAATAAAATTCAAATAAAGTTTAAAAAAAAAAGCGAAAATTAGTATTGTAATTAATTCATATAGGGTTTATCATGACAATATTAAATAAATTGAAAAATAAGCAATACATTATGTTTGAGGCTATTGGGCTATCTTGAAAATTTTCAATTAATTAATAATTAATCAAGTAATTAATTGATAAAAAAGATAGATATTTTGATAAAAATGAAATATAGAAATTAAGTAAGAAGAAGAATAAGCGAGTAACGGAAACAATGATAATTTTATTCGTTACTAAGGAAGGCAAATGACAGACACTTCATGAAATATAATTTAGGTCTTCGAGATCAGCACTTTCAATTATTTGTCTCTAAGGAAATGAAAGTAACCTTAAAATCAATGATTTCTCTTTGTTATATCATATCATTCTGGCTACTCATCTTCAGCGAAAAGTTGTCCAATTTTTGAACTTTGATATTTTTAGCAACAAAAATTATTGAAATGATCAATGATATTTTTAGCAACAAAAATTATTGAAATGATCAATGATATTTTTAGCAACAAAAATTATTGAAATGATCAATGATATTTTTAGCAACAAAAATTATTGAAATGATCAATGATATTTTTAGCGACAAAAATTATTGAAATGATCAATGATATTTTTAGCAACAAAAATTATTGAAATGATCAATGATATTTTTAGCGACAAAAATTATTGAAATGATCAATGATATTTTTAGCAACAAAAATTATTGAAATGATCAATGATATTTTTAGCAACAAAAATTATTGAAATGATCAATGATATTTTTAGCAACAATTATTGAAATGATCAATGATATTTTTAGCAACAATTATTGAAATGATAAATTGTTATCATTTTTGAGAACAAACTTAGTATGGCCATATTTCAGTAATTATTCCATCTAATGTTATGATTATTTTATTAAAATCTAATAATTCTTGCAATTTTTGATAGTAAAAATTATTTTCAACTTCAGTTTAACTCATCTAAAAATATCTTGAAAGATTTATTCAGAAAATAGGAAAACATTCTAGAAGATTTATTTGGAAATATGAATTAATGAAAAAAAAAACTTCTCATAATGCTTTTTACCTGCAATGAAAATTTTCTTGGAGCCTTATAAAGAGAATGATCTTCCTGATAATTAATTGCTAATTAAATTCCATACTAGGTTTAAATTGAAAAATTAGAATTAATTCTACCTTTTAAGCAAACAATACTAATTAGTGCTAAATTGGACTAATTTAAATTTAAAATTTTTTGATTAAGTACAAAAATGTCCTGGTATTGATTTGTTGATCGGATAAATAGGGATATTTTATTAATGACTTTGATGGAAAAGTATAAACTTCTGTTAGTAGTTAACTTTAAGAAACAAAAAAGCGAAAGATGCGAAATGTTCGAATTTTTAAATTTTAAGAAATATAGAAAACTACGATATTTCACGAAAAAATAAGAAACTACGATAAATTGAAAAGCGTTAGAATATTCCTGCAACTCTTTTTTTCAACTTAAGTGAAAAATTCAACGATGAAAAACTTCATCTATAGTTGTCAAAAGGAAGGAATTGCTAAAAAGATGATTTTGAATGAGAATTTAAAATCACTGGATACTTGTAAGAGGCTTTTTTAATGAAAAAAAAAAAGAAAGAAAAATTTCTAAATTTTAGAGGAAAACTACAATGTTTTAAGCACATTCAAAAATTTAAAAATTCCCATTCAAAAAACCTTTTTCAATGGTTACTTTTTAACAAATTTTTTGCATTTGTTAAACAGTAACGAATAATTCTGCCTAATTTCATGCATATTTTTGCGTCAATAAAATTTAACAAAAAAAATTTAAACAATTCAAATTGAAATATTTTTCGCAATTTTTCAAAGAATGAAATCATCCGAAATTGCCTTAATTATAACATGCAATAATTGCACAGCAAATTATATTTTATTCTCGTATTCCATGAGAAATATGAATTTGTTTTGTGAAAGATAAAAATGTATAATGTAATTCAAGAATTAACATAAGCCAAGAAAATTTTATATCATGAAAATAAAGAAGGATGGTTCATAAACTGTAGAGTAACTTCTATCAAAAAAAAAAAAAAAAAAAAAAAAAAAGGATTTCAAATTGATTATGCTTGAATTTTATCAAATTTAAAAGATTATAGTAAAGATGTTTAAGCTATTATAAGGAATTATTCAGCACAAAATTTCAAATACAAATTTCATAATTTTAAGATAATTCGAACTTTTTTTTTTAAGAAAGTGATCTCTTACTTTTTACTTCTCGAAACATCATCATCGATGATTTGAGAGCGAACAGATTATTGCGATCTTTCAATAATCTATTCGTGAGATGTTTTTTCGGAAGCGTATATATTTCTTTGAATCACGTGTAAGCGTAACCGTCACAGATAAGTGATTCTAAAAAATCAATAATGACGAGTATTTTCAATTTCAATGATTTATGAAGTCCATTGATCGAAATTTCGAAATATTTTGCAATGAATTGAATTTTTTTTGCAGTATTCATATCATATTAGGAAGGCTGCAAAAAATAATTTTTTGTCAATTCAATTAATTTCAACTTTTGTTTTATAAGCAATTGTTTCGCGATCAATAGCTTTGATGAAATGAAAGCTTATTTGTAATTAAAAATGATAGATAATTACATCTTTCATCAAATTAATTCACAAAGGTATTCATTGTCCTCAAGAATGAAGGTATCAAATTTCACTTTTTTCATTTTTTGAGAACCTATTCTCTCAAGTCTGAAATTTCTTTTTATCTACTCTATTCAAATGATCCATCATCATCATCAGAAACAATTGAAATTTGGATCGATAATTTTCTTAAACTTTATCCGAAAAAAAGATAACTAAATCTAAAAAAATTGGAAAAAAACTTACAGTTACTGAAAAAAGACTGCTTCAATTTATTCAATTTGATGAAACGGAAAAATGCTTAATTTATAAAATTAGAAACTGATGTGGTTAGATTTTGCACAATTTATTTTTATTACTTCTTCTAATCTAAAGTTGCTCTTCTAATCTAAAGCATTGCATTTTGAAAGAAATATTTGCTAACAATTTCAAAAATTATCTATTATTCTTTATCGTAGTAAAAGATAGATGAATAAAGAATGACGGGAATTCTAAAGAAAAAAAAAAATTAAAATCAATTAAATTTTTTCTGAGCAAAAAAGTTTTTCCAAAGAACTAAAAAGTTTAGTTATCTGAAAAATATAATCGCAATTTCATTTTTTTCTTTTTTTTAAGTAGTATAAAACGCAGTTTTGTGACGAATAAACAAAAATGATGTGAAAAATTGAAGGTCGATTTTTTATTTGATAGGAAAAAATTGTTGCTGTGAATGAATGATAAGTATAATAAAGAAGAAAAAGATTGCAAATTTCTTGAGAAATGTATCATTTCCTGCTATAAAAATTAAAAAAAAAAAAAAGTAAGCAAATGAGTGATTGAAAAAAACGATAACTAAATAACAAAAGTAAGCATTTGAAAAATATTAGATAATCTGATTGAAGCAAAAAAGAAAAGGTGAAATTATTGTCCGACTATACAACAACAACTTGAGAAAACAAGCAAAGCGGAATGAAAATTTGAATTATTTTGAATGAGAATTATTACCTCACCTGTTTGCTATATTCGAGAATGAGAATTTCATTTTAATCATACTGCAAAAATAATTTTATTACTTTGTTTTTGTAGTGTCATAACCAAAAATTTTATTTGAATATATAATTAAAGACTGAAAAAATTTTCTCATCTCCTTTCACAATAAATTATATTTTTACGAGAAATTTTAAGGATATGATGCACGCAAAATGGCAATATTAGTGGAATTTTTATCAATTTCTGATTGAATAACATATTAAAAAGTAGTAAAATGCAAATCAATTTTGAAGATCAAAAAGTTAGCAAAAAATCGCGCCTTTTTCTTTCTTTTCTACAAACTAAGAAAAAATATTGAAAATCAACTTCAATGAAACAAATGACATGTTGACGAAGAAGTGACCACTAATAAAGAGAAAAATGAAAGAATCATTAATCATATATATGGAGTTGGATGGTATAATATTTGTCAAGAACATCATGCATCCTTCTTAATTTAAGATGAAAAAAAAATAGGAGCAATTCATCTCACAAAAAAATTGAAATATGGCAGAGATTAAACTAAAGAACTTCTTGTCAAAATCTCAAGAATTTAGAATGCTTAAAAAATTAAAAAACAATCAATATTCATTTTGTAGTTACATTTAGATAATTTATAAAATCTAATTTTCCCACTATAAACTTCAATTTGCACCACTGTTATTTAACACATGAAATGCATAATTCAATTTACTAAATAACTTAACATATTTGCAAAATAAACGAAAAGTTAATGTTTGTTGTTACTCCCGACATAACTTTAAAAGTTTTCCACTGATTGCTTGGAAAATTTGAAACGATGTTGCATTTGAATAAGCGCATGTTTTTATATAGATACTGCTTTTTTTTTTTACCTTTTACACCTGCGACAGGTAAAAGTAAGTGAGCGAACTGAATTTATTGACCATGTTTACTTCTTGCATTGTTCATTTTTATGCAACGTTTCAAGTTCCTTAGCGACTGATTTGAAATTTTGATGCAACGTTGCATTTAAAGAAGCGCGTGTTTAAGAACTTTCGGATTAGCTGGATCAGATAATTTGAAATAAAATGTTAGTTGCAATATCATTAGTAGAAATCATAGTTTATCTGCCATTAAAAAACTTTTAGATTTGTCAATGGCAGATAAACTATAATTTTTTGATAGCGAATTTTTGAATCAAAAATTAATTAACTGCTGTTTACGATACTATTTTACTATAATTTGTATTTTTCCAATAGAAAAAAAAAGAAAATGATAGTTTTATGAATCAAATTTTCGATTAATGTTGAATGAGAAATTCTATTCATGCAAACATGAAAGGAAAAAAGATAATAGTGCATTTTTTTGGAGAAAAAAAATTTTTTTCAAATTTTAAAATGCTTTTAAATTATTGAGTTTCAATACTTTTAAATGTTTCACTTCACATTATGGTAGGGAATAGAAATAGCTATGCATTAGTAATAAAGTTATACTTTGAAAAGCTCACAGATGTACTTTGACGATTATTAGCAAATATATTAATCCATTTATATTTTTCATTTTTAGTTTTATTCTTCATGAAAAGAATATGGTGATAAATTTTAGCCATTGATTAATAATGATATTATTCGACTTTCTTAGAAATCATTAAATCAAAAATAAAGCTACTATCTTTTCAAAATATGTAATTCTATAATCTTCAAAAATTTCACTGCATGAAATATTACCATATACATCAATTTTGAAATATTATAATATTGTTAGATTTTTTTTTCTTTGAATTGTTAAAACAATGTTAAATCTGCTCATTGATAATAATGGTTGATAATTCAAGAGAATTTCAAGCAAAAATCACATTTTTCAATGTTTATATATATCTAAAGAGAAAAAGTTTTTCAATTTTAGCAATTTTTTTGTTCCTCTATACAAATGTGCAGTGTGGAATATTAGGTTCATTTGAATAAAATGATTGAAGATGATAGCGCTATCAAATTAATCATGACAATTAATTGAAGATTTTTGTTTTTATCTTGACATTAAGAACAGAATTGAATAATAAAACTCCATTATCTTCAACAAATTATAAAATAATGAATGAAACGGATCAGCGAATCATTTAAACAATGATAAAAGATAGCAAATGGATGAATGTAATCATTAGAAGATATTGTAAAAATTAACTCTTAACAAATTATTATCAATTGAAGGAAATAATTTGAGAAAGCAATAAGAAATTCAAAATAATGCAAATATCCATAGCTTGTCTAAAGCATTTTCACATCATAACATAGCTTTTTTAAACATTGAGTTGTTAAATGAAATTGTTAAAAAAGTTTTGTTACACAAGCAGTAAAATCGATGAGACAAACACTACTTCATTCTGTCCTGAAAAGTTTAAATCATTCATGAATTTCTTGATTTGCATTACTTAGATGAAGAGCTGAGTGCTGTTTAAAAAGTTCAAAAAGCCCTTATTCGAGAGTCCTTCTTTTGTTTCATAGCATTTTGTCACCTTACGATAAGACTTATCATTCTTGAGAATAAAACTTTTCAATATCTCTCCAAAATTTTTAGAACAATATGTGAAGACAATTATTGTTTGCTAAATGCTTCTTCTATTTAATCTTTCTTAACATTTCAAAATATTTCTCTGAACCAATAAAAAAAAATATAAAATTTCAAATAAAAAAATTGGAAAAATACCAAGACTTAATGATAAAAAATTGTGTGCTACAACATGCTAATAAAATATTTTTCAAAAAATCACACAAAAATCTTTGCCTAAGCTAATTATAATTCAGCAGCATTTTGAATTATAATACTTTCCAAGGTTTTCAATCACAAAAAAATATAATTTGCAAATTATGACTAATTTATTCAATAAACGATGAATGCGCAGAGATTTGTTCAATTCAGTAAAAATGAATTTATCTTCAATACTTGAGAAGTTTTCGCTAAATTGCCCAAGAAAATTAAATTTTCGCGATATTCCTCAACATATATGCAAATAACAGTAATGCTTAAATTATATTACAGATTTTTCTGATTTAAAAAATTGTTTATTCATCAGAAATATTTTTTGATTTTATAAAGCGCTAATCTATTTGCATATGTTTCCTTTACTTTTTTTTTTTTTAATATCTTCATAAAAACTTCATTTTTTAGTGATGTGTTAAGGAAATTTTCTTGCAAATAGTTTTCCTTTTTTTTTTTTTTTAATTCTCAAATAACGCAACATGGATTTTTTTTAGCATGAAAACGAACAAATTAGAAAATTAGTGGGGAAAAAAATGCATTATTCTTATGCTAAAAATTTCATTAAAATTCTAGGAGACAAAAGTTCTTAATCTGAAGGTTCTGCAATTGTAACATATGGTTGGAATTTTAGAAGAAATTCATAAAGTAAATAGATTATAAGATTTATACATAACAGATGGTGCTAAATAAATCATAATTAATTTTTTTTTTTTTTTTGCAAATTTTTTCATCAACATCGATTTAAAAATTTATCAAAATATGTATGTTTAACTTTATGCTCAAGATAAATAAATGAAGCAAAATTTTTGCAGTGATTCTTCAGATGACTATTTATTTCGTAAATACACTATTATTTGATTTATAATTCTTTCTAATCTTATAAAATAGTAAACAGACATGAAGGATTGCTTGTTCAAGTTAAAGAAAATGAAACAATTTTAGCATTGTCTCCAAATCCTGTTGTCGAATATTGAGAAGCATATTTTGTTAAAACTTTGTCAAAATTTTAAAATTTTCGAGTCAAAAATAAAGTTATAGCATTTCCGAAAATATTAAAAAAAAAAAAAGTCAAAATAAATAAAAATGAAAAAATGATTATCTCATTCACATTTTATCGTTTTCTAATAATCCGTTACTGATTCATTTTCTGAATACTGAGTACTGATCCGTTTCCTCCTAATTAGTTTTTTTTTTTTCTTTTCAATTAATTCTAGCAAATCGAAAATTGATTTTTGGCTCGAAAAAATTGAATAAGGAAATATGAGGAAATAAATTTAAAGAAAACAGATCAATATTCAAAGTGAAAATGAAAAAAAAAAAAAAAAAAAACTCATAATGCGTTATAAATTAAGGTATATATTCTGGGCACTGATCATCTGGACAATTTCTCGTAAGTTCAGACGTATCCAAGTAAATTAGACGATCTTCAAGTGGCAACATACGTATCTGATAACATCCTCCTGCTTTTCGCAATTCGGTATTCTTGTGAATGCAATGAGTCCAATTTGTGAAAGAACTTAATTTTAACGGACATCTGCAAATTTTTTCAATTATCCAACAATCAGTTTTTATGCTAACTACAAAGTTTTAGAGCAAATATTTCAAAATTTGTTTTGCAATTTGATTTGCAATAATTCAATCATAATTTATTGAGTAATTTAAGCGCATTTATTTCACGTATTTTCGCAATGCTATTGGATTATGAAGAAAATGATTGATGATAACAAATGATCATAATAAGAATTGACCAATTTTTCTAATATCTTCAAGTAAACTATGAAAACTTGAAAGGCTCTCTACTTAAGAGCTAATTTATTTCTCAATAAAATAAAATTCAAAGTTTAAACAACTTTAGCAAGTGTGGAATGCTATGTGATGACGATTAATAATTGTCTAGTTTGCTTTCTTGACATAAATGATAAATGTTGTATATTTTATAAATTTTTCAAGAACTTAATGATTTATCAATGCTTATCATACTACTACGTGATACAAGAAATGTAGTATGATAAAGAAATTTCTAAAATCACTAAACTTACCGTTGCAAATTACAAGGTGCTTTTTGTACAAAATTTTTCTTAATATTCGATGGACATTTCGCGTACGTGCTTCCACGTGTCATTATTAATTTTTTTTCATCTATTTCACGTGTCATAATTGGCATCGGTTGACCATCAGCCCAACATGTTGCCGAACATTGAGACCACGGTTTAAAACGATAAAAACAGGGCATATCACTTTGAAGCAATTGATTATGCTATAATTCTTTTCAATAGCTTGAAATAATTCAATGAAAATTTTTTTAAATCTATCTAATTTTTTTCCACAAATATATTCCTAAGTTTAAATTTAATCAGTTTTTAGAAATTCTCTTTCCAATTAATAATCAAATTTCTAATATTGAACCAACTTTAATCTTGAGTCCTAATAGCCAAAAACAGCTTGTCACGATTAGCAGGAAAATAAATAAATTGATTATTGTCAGGATAGAATTAATAATCGAAAGTACTCGCACTTGCTTATTTCGTATTAATGGAGCAATTCGCTGAAAATTTCGAAATATTAAAGGTCATTCATAAAAATCTCGAAAATAATAGCAAAATTGATGTATTACTTTTCAAAATTATTAAAGTTAATAAATTTGAACAATATATTTACAACTCTCAAATTACCTTTGGAGTTTTTTTTTTTTTTTTTTTTTTTTTTTTTTTAGCATAACATTTGGAAAAACAAAAAAAAAAAAAAAAATTTCATTAAAAATAACTCAAGATAACTCACACGATACCAGGATGAAAATGTTGAACCTTTTGTACTGGTTGTTGAACCGTCAACACCTTCCGATAGATCAGAAAGCTGAAAATTCATAAAATTCATTCCACGTTAGTTACAACTGTTATTTTTGTTATTAAATCAACAAATCATTAAAGGAATTAAATGATGAATCATCATCATTTTTGAGCTATTGTCGAGAAATTTTAAAACAAAAAAAGTAACAAATGAAATTGTAACACCTCTTCCGTATCCGCACCTGCAACAGTTGATGCAACAATTTTTTCCTCAACAACGGATGGTTCATCTTCAGCTTCCGGTGCTGGAGTGGGATTTAGGAATTTTGCTGATATTGCCATTTGATCTGGAAAAGTCGACAGAAAATATTACAAAAAATTAGTTTTTAAGTTGGCCAATTCAGTGTTCAAAGGCAAAAAAGTGATAGAAATTGATAATATTAGTATTTAAGGCAACGAAATAAAATGTTATGTATTATTTTAATATTATATTTTAGAAATTTTACGAATAACAGAGTTAGTTTAATAAATCTTAAATGGTGATAAGAAAGTTTTTACGAGGGAAATAAGAATGCCAAATTTTGTTACATAACAATCTCTTTAATATTATAAGAATTTCAGTATTCATAAATTTTTCTTCATTTATCATTAAATCATTGAGATTGATATATAATATTGATATATTGCCGACAATGATCTTCATTATGATTATGACTCATTAAAAATAATGGCGTTAAAAATACTTTCTGTTAAAGTAAAATCAAACCTACAAACACGTCACCGATTGATATAAATGATAATTTTAGAAATATCAGTGCATCCTGTTATATATATTTATTTAGAGGAGAAAATTTTATGCAAAATTTTATTCATTGGTGTTATTGGGTTTTTTTTTTTTTTTTTTTTGCAAAATTATAATTAATCTTATTTAAATATTGCAAAAATCTGAGAGCTTTCCCGACAAATGAAGATAAGGAAGAATGCGATCCAGTGGTTGAAATTTTGAATATATGTGACATCAAGATAGTTATAAATAAACGAGCTAAATATTTCAATTTTGAAAATAAAATTTATTTCAGATAATTAATGGCAACTTTTTATCTGCTGAATAACCTATTATTCAGGGGGGAAAATTTCTTTTTGACAGAAAACTCCTCAAATAACTCGAAACATGAAACAAATATTCTTGGCTCAAAATATCGTTAAACTTCCGAGGGTATCTGAAAAAGAAGTATCATATTGAAATCGAAGTTTTAGATGTACATATTTGATGTAGATGGGAATTTTTTTTTGCATGAATCAATTTTTTGTTAATTTTCCGCATTTTATCTGCTAAAATTTGTGAAGATTTCGCAAAAAAAAATTTACAGTGTTTAAAAGAAGAGAGTCATTTTAAGCTGTTTATTTCTTCAAGCGAAAATTTTCATGTTTATTGAATGCTAATTTACTTCATGATAATTCATAACTTCTCTTCTTTTCGTTTTCAGTTCAGTAATAGATAACATGTTGACTAACATGGGCTAACATTTGAAACTTCCAAAAACAAGAATTGTTTTGATATGTATGTGTTTGATGCAGAAAGAAATTTCTTTTATGCTTTTTTTTTTTTTTTTTTTGATCATTTACATTCGAGAATTTCAAAGTCATATTATATTACTCTTAAAAAATCCTAAATATCTCAAGTGAATGATTACTTCACGGATAACATGCAACATCAAATAGAGACAATTTTATCACTTTTCATAATCAAAAAACTATGCTTATGAAGTGCCTTTTTTTTGCAAGTATTTTTTAAATTCTAATTAAGTTA
The DNA here is from genome assembly GCA_028564675.1 of Onchocerca lupi. NCBI lineage: Eukaryota > Metazoa > Nematoda > Chromadorea > Rhabditida > Onchocercidae > Onchocerca > Onchocerca lupi. The sequence continues at coordinate 5,028 of JAOVVO010000079.1, read as the reverse complement.
GTATTTGCAGAATTCCAAGATCAAAAGCGGATTAAATATTTGTTTTAAATTTGGTGATGGTAGTTATTATCCAAACGTCTTACTCATTGTCTTAAAAAATTAATACATGACTGAAGGAAGCAGATCGATTTGAACTTCTTTTCTTAATTTATAATTTTTCAGAATCTAAAATTTAAATTTAACTTACATAAATTAGTTGAGCTTCTTGTGAAACAAGTTATTAGGAAAGATTTTACTTCGATAAAATATTTCTTTACTTTTCTTAATCATCAGTAAGTAATTCAATTTTATTACGCTATAAATAGATGAGGAATCGAAAATGAATGCTCTAAATGTTGCTTTTACGATTATCATCGCTCACGGTTCCATAGAAATCGGGAAAAAAATCTTTTTATAATTTTTTTGGCCATCTTCCAAACACAGACAATTGATCTCTTCTCTAAATATAATATGCAAAAGCTATGAAATGTCTTGTCTGTTTTAAAATTGAACAAACTTTATTCACACAAATTTTCAAAGATCGTTTGTATATTGTAGTATCAACGGAGTTAAACATTAGTTTCAAAGCGGACAACGAAAAGCATCAAATGGTAGATAGAGAGTTTGAAATCGATCAATGAACCTCAAAAAATTAAAAAAGAGGGGACTGCTTTTAATTTCGAGAACGGTTCGAGACAGCAGGAGCGACAATTCGATAGTTCAAATGCACGAACGACAGTTCAGCATTGATTCGACACCTGTAAAAGCATGAGAAATAATAGTAGTGAAAACGAAAGGAGAACGATAGTTACAAAAGGAAAGTACGACAAAATAGTGAGCATTCCAAGAACTATTGATATCGTTTAATCTTTAATTTATGCTGTTCATTTCGTCCTTATCAGTATATCAGTGCGATATTGTGCACTATCGATCAATAAAGGTTATTATTGCTCTTACTAAGCGGAAGAATCAAATTCAAGCAATCAAAATTATAAAATCTTTTCGCAAAAACAGGAATTTCGTGGTTTTTCAATTTACTGTCTCATCTATTTTTGATAAATGAAATTTTTGAAACTTCTGAATCTTTTAAAGCGATTATCTTCAATCGATGAGAATCGCAAAGCTTTCTAAAACCGACTATAGCTTTGTTTTAATTCAAGGAATTATGATAAAGTTTGTTCAAAATACTTAGTAATAAATTGGATAAGCTGTCGTTATACCAAGTAAGATAATAATTAAATTCACTTGTGGTTTTATCAACTACTCTATAGAGTACTGATGTAAAAAAGAGTGTTATTGTGATAAATAAAGCAGACTTGCGTGAAAATTTTATTTGAAGCCTATATCAGAGACATTTATCTTTGATATAGGCTTTAAACAAAATTATTAAAAGCCATAATATTAGCAACCTTTTGCATTTAATAACAAAAATTCCAAGGATCACTTATGTGTTTCAATCAATACATGAATTTATATTGATGATAATAACAATGGAAATAATTATCCTTCCACTTTTTTTTTTTTTTTCTGATAGATAACAATAGAAAACTGAAACACATTCAGTTAGCAACATTTGCAATATTTCATCAGCTTTGTGACAATCAATGTCTACATTATTTACATTGTCATCCATTTCTTGGAATGCTGTCAGATATTTCACGTGAATTTATCTATGTAAAAAAAAAGTGCAAATATTCGTTGTTCATGTTCACACAATGTTTCAAGTTTTTCATTCATTAATTTGAATGTTCACACAATGTTTCAAGTTTTTCATTCATTAATTTGAATGTTCACACAATGTTTCAAGTTTTTCATTCATTGATTTGAAATTTTGACAAAGCGTTGCATTCGAATAGGCACGTTTTCCTTTTTCTCTTTTTTTAATTTAAAAACTTTTGGAGAACTGAGATTTTAAACAAACAAACATTGACATTTTTATTCATATAGACTAGCTGAACTGGCCGTAGAAATTGTGCTGCAATAGCGAATTGAAAATATTAAAAATATCGATTTTAACGCGAAAAGTTTTTGTTTTTGTTTGTTTTGATGTGTAATATTTTTTTTTTTTTTTTTTTGCTCTCTCTTTCTCGTTTGTTCTTTCTCTCTCGTTGCAAATGGAAAGAGTTGGGGAGGGGGAAGGTCGGGAAAGGGTAGGAAGAGTGAGTATGGGAATTTTGAAGTTTAGGTAATGCAGAAAGATAAAGACGGAGATAAAATTCTTTATATAAACAAGTAATTTGGACCAATCACTCGTAAATTCGTGGAATTGTCGATTTTGTTGTTTATGCTACAAACATAACCACATTCATCGATTTATCATATTGACGAAATGTCTGAGAATTTTGCTGAAAAATAAGTTTTAATCTTTTTAACTAGGCAGAAGTATATAGTTTTATATTAAATGAGAGCCTCGATATATTTGGTGATATTGATTATTAAGTTTTATTAAGTTATAAAATTATCTGAGAAATAAATATTCTCGTATTAACTGCTAAAAGTTGCTTTATTATCACTGTTATATTGTTTCTTTAATGATAAGCGTAATATTTCTAAATTGATGAACGAACTTTTCCGTTTCTTTTTTTTTTAATTCCATTAGATTTTCTTTTTTAAATTCAAAAAATGCCAGTTATAAATCAATTCTTATCAACTAGTAAAAGTTACTTTATCATCCCTATTATATTATTCCTTCGATGAAAAGAATAATAATTTCTGAATTGGTCAACAAATTTCTTCGTTTTTCTTTTTTTTTTGTTCAATTTCGCTTAGTTTAGATTTTATTTTAGCTTATACAGTGTGGACTATAAATCATTATCGATGTTTACTTCTGATAAATGATGTCATCCTATGACGTTGAACAAGATTAAACATCCACTTGAATGAAACTAATTATCTTTCGTTTCGAAAGAAATGCGTTAAGAAAAATAGTTCATTTAATTACTGATGTTGATATTAATGCAAAAGCTAACGTAATAAGATGATAGAATGAGATAATAAGCATACATAATTATAGTTTTAACAGTATTTTGATGAAAAAATTTCTAATGCTTTAGCGTTTTGATGAAAATTTAAAGAAGTGAAGTAATATAGTTATTTCTTTGCGAATATTCGATTGTATCCGACATTGACTGTTAGCATCACTTCTGAGACATAAGCTATGTACTTCTATATTTGTTTGAACTAAAATTATTTGTATCATTATCAATATTTGCTTTTTTTACTTTTATGTTTGCACTTTTTTTTTCGTTTCTTTTTTGTCTTTTTTTTTGTGTTTTGAAAAAAAGCGAAAAAAAAAAGAGAAAAATGCACATTCCAGAAATTTATAATCATATCTTTGTACGTAAAACTCGGAACGGAAAAACGATACAAAAAAAAAAATGAACTATGATTTTTTCAGTCACGAATGATATGGCGACACTTTCTTCAATACCAGCACCAGAAATGCGTCCACATTCACCGTATAGACCACCTGGTGATAAGTCTGCTTGGTCAACTAAAACTAATTTAGAACGGTAAGTCCTTTGCTGTTTTCTTTCTGATATGATAAAATCATTTTAAAACTACGATAAGATTTTCTAATTGGTTGGTAGATGAGCGGGAAATGTAGAAATTTAGAACTGGAATCAAATGTATTTGAACAAAAGTTTATATCAAAGATCGCGGGTCATGGATATACGCACATTTATTATACAAGTGAAATAAATGTATAAACAGAGGTGATTTATTAGATAAAACCAGGTTTTTAAAGTTTGCACAATCTATGATAAATGACTTGATTTTGTGATGATATAGCTACATTTTCAAACAATTTCCTTTCTTTTTCTTTTTTTAGAGTCATTTGGATTCTTCAAACGCCGTTTCGTACCTTATTATGTCTATCAAATGTTACTCTCTTTTTTGTAACCTACTTTGGTTTTATGCTTCCAGTTCTTTGGGCCCGATCTTTATGGTGAGGATTTCTAAAGTTTTATTGTTTGAATGAAATCATGCACTTCAAACTCATTCAAATTGAGTTTTGATTGATTAGAGATCAAGGAAGAAGAAAATTCCATTATAGTTCTGACCATTTTTTTCACTTCAGTAACTGTTCAGAATAAATTGCTTACCACATCTTTTTTTTTTTTTTTTCTTTAATTTGAATGCGATAGGAAATGCATAATAAAATATTCATGTTTAGGCCGAGATTATATTGGTTTTATGAAGGAAAATTTTATTCCTGGTTACAAGCATTCATTGGTTATACTGGCTATACAGCTGGATATGATGGTTGGTTTTCCAACAGTTTGGCGACGTTTTCCAATTTTATTGAAAAAAAAAATGAATTTCAAAATATTTTTCTCCTTTTTTAGTATTCTCTCTTTTCCAACGTTTTTAAATAATTTAAATATTTTCAGTATATGAATATGGTGATGATGTAAGAAAGTTATGTGTTGATGAACGGATCATTCTTATATGCAATCATCAGAGTACTGCAGATGTTCCTATTTTGATGACCACCCTCCAAAGCAAGGGAGTTGCGAGTAGAAAGGTTCATTATTATAGTAATGAATCTTAGGGATTTCTAAGCTTAATTGGTTTGTTGCATGGCTATGTGCTATGTGCTGATTTTCTTTGTTAAATAATTTTTTGATAGTCTTTTTTAGTAACTGAAAATTAGTTTTGTATATACATATATTACATCATTATTATTATTATTTTATTAATACAAAATTTTTTTTTTCAATTAAACAGCGAAAAAGAATGTGTTGATAATAGATAAATGATAATAATAGTGATTATTTGTGATTGGACAATTAAAAATAAATAAACGGTGATATTCGTTGGTATCTATACTTTATTCAAGTTATCGCCGGACCGTCGATAACAATGAAGATAAAGCGATAGTTTAATTGATTTTTATCTAAAATCAATTAAGTTGACTTAATAAGCATTTTAACTAGTATGCTATCAACAAAACAAATACATACACAAACTATATGTATTTGATTCAGTTTTTCACTGTTAACATTTTCTTAACTTTTAGCGGTGGATTTTATATATATATATATA